>PITA01008794.1:0-82001 GCA_004023965.1 Spilogale gracilis
ATCTGCCCATTTCTTGATTGGATTATTTGTTTCTTGGGTGTTGAGTTTGGTAAGTTCTTTATAATCTTAGATACTAGCCCTTTATCTGATATGTCATTTGCAAATACCTTCTTGCATTCTATAGGTTGCCTTTCAGTTTTGTTGATTATTTCCTTTGCTGTGAAGAAGCTTTTTATCTTGATGAAGTCTCAATAGTTCATTTTTGCTTGTGTTTCCCTTGCCTTAGATACATGTCTAGCAAGAAGTTGATGTAGCCAAGGTCAAAGAGGTTGCTGCCATGTTCTCCTCTAGGATTTTGATGGATTCCTGTCTCACATTGAGGTCTTTCATCCATTTTGAGTTTATCTTTGTGTATGGTATAAGGAAATGGTCTAGTTTCATTCTTCTGCATGTGGCTGTCCAGTTTTCCCAGCACCATTTGTTGAAGACACTGTACTTTTTCCATCAGATGTCTTTCCTACTTTGTCAAAGCTTAGTTGACCATAGAGTTGAAGGCACATTTATGGGTTCTCTATGTGTGTTTTTGTGCCAGTACCATACTGTCTTGATGATAACAGCTCTGTAATAGAGCTTGAAGTCAAGCATTGTGATGCCTTAGCATTGGTTTTCTTTTTCAACATTCTTTTGGCTACTTGGGGTCTTTTATGGTTTCATACAAATTTTAGGACTATTTGTTACAGCTCTGTGAAAAAAGTTGGTGGTATTTTGATAGGGATTGCATTGAGTGTGTACATTGCTTTGGATAGCATAGACATTTTTACAATATTTATTCTTCCAATCTATGAGTATGGAATATTTTTCTGTCTTTTTGTGTCTTCCTCAATTTTTTTCATAAGTGTTCTATAGTTTTTAGAGTACAGATCCTTTACCACTTTGGTTAGGTTTATTTCTAGGTATTTATGGGTTTTGGTACAATTGTAAATGGAATCCTTATTTTCTCTTTCTTCAGTCTCATTGTTAGTGTATAGAAATGCAACTTGATTTCAGTGCATTCATTTTATATCCTGCCACATTTTTGCTGAATTCCTATATGAGTTGTAGCAATTTTGGAGTAGAGTCTTTTGGGTTTTCCACATAGAGGATCATATCATCTATGAAGAGTGAGAGTTTGACTTCTTTGCCAGTTCGGATGGCTTTGATTTCTTTTTGTTGTCTGATTGCTGAGGCTAGGACTTCTAGTACTGTGTTGAACAACAGTGGTGAGAGTGGGCATCCATTTCATGTTCCTGAGCTTAGAAAAAGCTCTCAGTTTTTCTCCACTGAAAATGATATTCATTGTGACCTTTTCTTGGATGGCTTTTATGATTTTGAGGTATATTCCCTCTATTCCTACACTGTGGAGAGTTTAAATCAAGAAAGGATACCATATTTTGTGAAATGCTGCTTCTTCATCAATTGAGAAGATCATAAGGTTCTTGCCCTTTCTTTTATTAATGTGATGTATCACACTGATTGATTTGCGGCAGCCCAGGAATAAATCCTACTTGGTCATAGGGAATTATCCTTTTAATCTATTGTTGGATCCTGTTGGCAAGTATCTTGGTGACAATTTTGTCATCCGTGTTTAATCAGGAATATTGGTCTGTAATTCTCCTTTTTGGTGGGGTCTTTGGTTTTAGGATCAAGGTAATTTTGGCCTCATAGAACAAGTTTGGATGTTTTCCTTCCCTTTCTACTTTTTGAAACAGCTTCAGAAGAATAGGTACTAGTTCTTCATATATTCGGTAGAATTCCCCTGGGAAGCCATCTGGCCCTGGACTCTTTGTTGGGAGATTTTTTTTTTTTAAAGATTTTATTTATTTGACAGAAACACAGCCAGAGAAGGAACACAAGCAGGGGGAGTGAGAGAGGGAGAAGCAGGCTTCCCGCCGAGCAGGGAGCCTGATGTGGGGCTCGATCCCAGGTCTCCGGGATCATGACCTGAGCCGAAGGCAGTCGCTTAACCAACTGAACCACCCAGGCACCCCGGGAGATTTTTTGATTACTGCCTCAATTGCTGGTTATGGATCTGTTCCAGTGTTCTTTTTCTTCCTGTTTCAGTTTTAGATATTTATAAGTTTCCAGGAAGCATCCATTTCTTCCACATTGCCTAATTTGTTGGCTTATAATATGTTCTCTTTTTCCCCAAATATTTTATTTATTTATTTGACAGAGAAAGAGAGAGAGGGAGAGAAAGAGGGAGAAAGATAAAGTACACAAGTAGGGGGAGTGGCAGGCAGAGAGAGAGGGAGAAGCAGGCTCCCTGAGATGTGGAGCTTGATCCCAAGACATTGGAAGCATGCCCTGAGCTAAAGGCAGATTCTTTTTTTTTTTTTTTTTAAGATTTTATTTATTTATTTGACAGAGAGAACGAGATCACGAGTAGGCAGAGAGAGAGGAGGAAGCAGGCTCCCTGGCAAGCGGAGAGCCTGATATGGGCCTCAATTCTAGGACCCTGAGATCGTGACCTGAGCTGAAGGCAGAGGCTTTAACCCACTGAGCAACCCAGGTGCCCCAAAGGCAGATTCTTAAACGAGTGAGCCACCCAGGTGCCCCACTCATAATATGTTCTTAAAATTGTTCATATTTCCTTGGTGTTGATGTGATCTTTCCTCTTTCATTCATGATTTTGTTAATTTGAGTCCTTTCTCTTTCTTTTTTGATAAGTCTGGCTAGGGAGGTATCTATCTTATTAATTCTTTTGAAGAACCAGCTTCTAGTTTCATTGATCTGTTCTACTGTTCTTTTGGTTTCTCTTTCATTGATTTCTGCTCTAATCTTTATTATTTCTCTTCACCTGCTTGGCTTAAGCTTTATTTGCTGTTCTTTCTCCAGCTCCTTTCTTTAGGTGTAAGGTTAGCTTCTGTATTTGAGACTTTTCTAATTTTTTGAGAAAGGTTTATATTGCTATGTACTTTTCTCTTAGGACTGCTGTTGCTATACCCCCAAAGGTCTTGAACAGTTGTATCATTTTCATTTTTCATTTGTTTCTGTGAATTTTTAAAATTCTTCTTTAATTTCCTGATTGATCCATACATTCTTCAGTAGGATCCTCTTTAACTTCCAAGTGTTTTAGTCGGTTCCAGATTGCCTCTTGTGATTGAGTTCAGGTTTCAAAGCATTGTGGTCAAAATATCAGGGAATAATCCCTATCTTGGTACTGGGTAAGACCTGATTTGTGACCCAGTGTGTGATCAATTCTAGAGAATGTTTCATGTGCACTCGAGAAGAATGTGTATTCTGTTGCTTTAAGATAGAATGCTCTGTATATATCTGTGAAGTTCATCAGGTCCAGTGTGTCATTCAAAGTGCTTGCTTACTTGTTTATCTTCTGCTTAGATGATCTTTCCATTGCTGTGAGTGGGGGGTTGAAGTCTTAACTATTATTGCATGATTATCAATGTGTTTCTTTAATTTTGTTATTAATTAGTTTATATAATTGGCTGCTTCCAAGTTTGGAGCACCAGTATTTATAATTGTTAGATCTTCTTGTTGGATAGGCCCTTTTAAGTATATAGTGTCCCTCTTCATCCCTTACTACACTCATTGGTTTAAAATCTAATTTTTCTGGGGCACTTGGGTGGCTCAGTCATTAGGTATCTGCCTTTGGCTCAGATTGTGATCCTGGAGTCCCAGAATCAAGCCCCACATTGGGTTCCCTGCTCGGTGGGAAGCCTGCTTCTCTCTCTCTCTCTCTCTCTCTCTCTCTCTCTCTCTCACTCTCCCTGCTTGTGTTCCCTCTCTAGCTGTGTTTTTCTCTGTCAAATAAATAAATAAAATATTTAAATAAATAAATAAAATCGAATTTGTCTGATATGAGGATTGCTACCCCAGCTTTCTTTTGATGTTCACTAGTGTGATAAATGATTCTCTACTCACTTTCAATCTAGAGGTGTCTTTAGGTCTAAAATGAGTCTCTTATAGACAGCATATGGATGGGTCTTACTTTTTTTATCCCATCGAATACCCTGTCTTTTGATTGGAGCATTTAGCCCATTTACATTCAGAGTAACTATTAAAAGATATTTGGGGTTCTCTAGAACCCCAGGTTAGGGACGTTCTCAGTTATAATTTGCTCAAATATACCTTCTGTCCCTCTTTCTCTTTCTTCTTCATCCAAGACCCCAATAATTCTAATACTGTTTCACTTTATGGTATTGCTGATCTTTTCAGTCCTTCATGGTCCATTAGTTGTTTTTCTCTCTTTTCCTCAGTTTTCTTCCTTTCCATAATCTTGTCTTCCATGTCACTGGCTCTCTCTTCTTTCTTATTTACCCCAGCTGTTAGACCATCCAATTTAGACTGCATCCCATTTAAGCATTTTTAATTTTGGCCTGAGCTAGTAACTTTGTAATCATTATCCTGAATTCCAGCTAAGACATTTTACTTATATCCATATCAGTTAGATCTGTGGCAAACAGTATTACCTCTGGTTCTTTCCTTTGTTGTGAATTCCTCCTCCTGGTTATTTTTCCCAGAGAAGAATTTATGAACAAGGGAATAAAATAAAAAATACCAATCACAACCCAAGTGAAATACACATTAGACAAATCTGAAGAGGTCAGGATCCAAAAAAGAAAAAAAAATGTGGAAAAAAGAAGAGAATATACTCTCTCAGGTGGACAAAACAGGGTGATACACTTAGTCCTGGGTATGTTTTGGTCTATTTGTTAAAAGACACTAAATCCCAAAATTTTAAAGAAAGCAAAACTTATAAAAATATAAAAATAAATTTGAAAGCAAGTGAAAGGAAGCCAAAAATGAAAAATATATCTATAAAATGTAAATATAAAAGTGAAAGCTAAAAAAAGACTTAAAAACAAAAAGTTGATAAAATAAGAAACTACTTGAAAAGGAAAAAAAGAAAACAGAAAAGGAAAATTTTAAACTGAAAGACAGAAGAATCATGAGGGAAAAACCCTCCAATTCTATGTACTATTTTCCCTGTAGTGCTGGAGTTTTTTACAATTCTGTATGCTTGGTAAACTTGGTGTTCACCTGTTGTTCCAGTTGGCCTTCTGGGGGAGGGGCCTGCTGTACTGATTCTCAGGTGTCTTTGCCTGGGCAGGAGTTGTGCCACTCCTTGCCAGGAGGCCAGGCTCAGTGTAAACTGCTTTGGGTTTTTCTGCGTGGCTTTTGTTTCCTGAAGTTCTGTGCCACTTCAGAGGGTGAAAATAAAAATGGCCGTGCCCTGATCTCCAGCCCCAGGGGTGATAGATGGAGGCCCCCTCTCCTCAGTAAACCCTCAGGGAATAGCAGTCCTTCTGTCTGCACCAAGCTCTGCAGACTCCTGTGGTACAGACAGGCACCAATCCTCCTGGGGGAGGGGTTCCCATAGGCCTGCTGCTAGCAGGGTCCCCTCATGGAGAGTGGTAGCCAGATCTTGCCCCAGTTCCTGGTTTATGGCAAACCCAACCGAGAGCCCACTCCTGGGTTTGCTGACTGTTGCTGGTTTCCTACTCCAATACTTGTGAACTCTGCCAGTTCAGGCACCCCGATTCTTTCTGGGACCACAGTCTCCCACCTAGGATGCTCCATTTCGCCACCTGAGCACCTTTCAGGCAGGGATATCCCTCATTGGAACAGACTTCTAAAAGTTCTGATTTTGCACTCTGGGTCTGTATCACTTTCCGGGAGCCACCTTATGGAGACTGCTTCCTCTCGTCCTTTATCTTCCAATATATCCCATCCGATTCACCTCTCCACACCTCCTACCTTGTAAAAAGTGGTTGCTTTTCTATTTGTAGAATTCCAGCAATTCTTTTCTTACATCTCAGGTTGAATTCATAGGTGTTCAGGATGATTTGATAGTGATCTAGCTAAATTCAAAGGACCAGATGAAACCAGGTCCCCTATTCTTCTATCATCTTGCTTCCCTCTCTCCAAAGTCTGCTTTCTTAACTGCTCCATCTCACCTTATTGACCCCTGCCACCTTTCTTAAGCTCCTAGCCTCTTCCCTTACAACCCACCCCAACACCTGCACAACCAGCATGCTCTTGGGAAGATGACTCTTCTTCATATTGCTCAGAAAAAAAAGAGTACATTATACATGAACTCTGTGAACTATCCTTTCTTCCCACTTGGATCTATATCTACCCTTTTATTTTCTTCTCCATTTTAAAAGAATTATTCTGTATTTCTGGGAGAAAAAAGGGTAAGACGTTTTTATGTAGTTCCGGACACCATTTATCTTTTTTTTTTTTTTTAAAGATTTTATGTATTTGACAGAAACATAGCTAGAGAGGGAACACAAGCAGAGGGACTGAGAAAGGGAGAAGCAGGCCTCTCTCCGAGCGGGAAGCCCGATGTGGGGCTCGATCCTGGGTCTCCAGGATCATGACCTGAGCTGAAAGCAGTCGTTCAACCAACTGAGCCACCCAGGTGCCCCACCATTTATCTTTTCAACCTAATTTTCTGCCACTTCCTCATATGTGCCAATGTTACAGTAGACTAACTGTGTTAGTAAAGAGACTCATAAAATAGATGGAATTGTTGCTGTTAACAAAAAGACCCAAAGATACATAATGCCTCAAATACCGTAAAATTTATTTCTTGTTCAAGTAACAGTGCTGGGCAGGTGAATAATCCATGGGGCAAGAGCACCTCTATTTAGGGACCCAGACAAACAGAGATTGAAACATTTTCCTGTGCTTTCCAAGGTCAATCTTTCTAGACATCCAGAAGGGGGAATGCATATAGAGGATATGTATGGGATGTTTTTATTGTTCAGGCCTGGAAATGGTACCTGTCTTTTAGTTAAAATTCAGTTACATGGCTGCACCTTACTGCAAAGGAGGGTGGGCAGTATAGTCTAGCTGAGTACCCTTGAAGATGAGAAAATGGGTTTTGATGAACAGCTATCAGTGTGTGCCATTGTGCCTTAAACCTTGGAAATCTTCTGTGTCCAAAGTCTCTGTTGTTTCGTTTCCCTCCCTAGATTAATAAAAAAAAACAAAAACAAAAACAAAACCTTGGAAATCTTAATTTATCAATGGTTTAGCTTTATAGTTTTTAATTTTTAAAAAATTCTTAAAAGATTTTATTTGTTTATTTGCTAGAGAGAGAGAGGGAGAGAGAACATGCAAAAGTAGGCAGAGCAGCAGGCAGAGGCAATGGGAGAAGCAGGCTCCCTGCTGAGCAGAGAGCCCAACATGGGGTTCAATCCCAGGACCCTGGGATCATGACTTGAGCTGAAGGCAGACACTTAACCAAGTGAGCCACTCAGGTACCCCAGCTTTATCATTTCTAAATTGAGGATAATGGTTGTACCTCCTTCCTAGGGCAGTTGTAAGGATGAAATGTGTTGGTGCTGGAAAGACTTTAGAACATTTTCTGGCACAGAGTCAGCATCCTATCAAAGTTATTTGCTATTATTATAATCCTTGGATGTTACATGTTGTGTCAAGCTTTTCTTTTCCCTTTTTCCTCTTGCCCATTTCTTTTTTCTTTTTCTTTTTTTTTTTTTTAAGATTTTATTTATTTATTTGACAGAGAGAGAGATCACAAGTAGGCAGAGAGGCCGGCAGAGAGAGAGGAAGCAGGCTCCCCGCCGAGCAGAGAGCCCGATGCGGGCCTCGAACCCAGGACCCTGAGATCATGACCTGAGCCAAAGGCAGAGGCTCTAACCCACTGAGCCACCCAGGCACTCTTGCCCATTTCTTTTTTTAAAAAATATTTTATTTATTCATTTATTTTAGGGGGGCGGGATAAACAGATGCCATGCTGACCGTGGAGCTTGACTCAAGGCTCAGTCCCACAGCGCTGACATCACGACCTGAGTTGAAACCAAGAGTCAAACACTCAACCAGCTGAGTCACCCAGGTGCCCCACCTCTTGCCCATTTCTCTATCAGAATTGTGTTGTGTTGTAACTACCTGTTTTATGATTGGTAGTTCTTCTTCTGCATGCTTCTTGAGGGCAAGGATTGTGTTTAGTTATTTTATATTCCTAGTACCTGGTGGTCCCTGGGATATAGGTACTCACTAAATATTTATTGAAGGAGGAAAAGAGAAAGTGAGAAAGGGAAGAAGAAAAGAAGGAGTGGGGAGGGAGGAAGGGAAGAAGGAAAGAAGAATGGAAGGAAGAAAAGAAAAAGGAAAAGGAAGGAAGACCATGTAAAGATCTTTATCTTGTCATGGTAGGTCCATGAAAGGTCATCCTGGTAAGCTGCAGAGAAACTTTAGCAGTCACTGTATCCCAGGTCCCAGAGGGTTACTTGGTACTCCTGCCAGTTCAGGACCAAGGCTGTTTGCATCACCTTCATGCCTTGCATTGGACACCCCTTGTACACTGCCTCACATCACCTCAGCCTAGCTTTACTCCAGCCAGTGCTGCAGCATCCAGCTACCAGGGGTATGAACCTATAGTCCCTTACCTCACTGCACTCATTCTGCCCCAGGATTATTCTTACTCTTCTTTGGACACCTGCAGAAATGTGTTTTGGCTTCCATATATGCAAACATGCAAGTGCAAGGGAGTTCACATCTATGTCCCAGGGAAACTTAAGGAGTGAAGAATGGGAGCTAGTGAATAAATGTTCCCATCTTCTGACTCTTGAATAAATGATTCTAATAGGGTGACCAACTCATCCTTGTTGTCATGGACCTTCTTGTCTTGTTTTGTTTTTCTTTTTGTTTCTATTTCTGTTTTTTGTTTGTTTGTTTTTTGTTTTTGCTTTTGTTTTTTTCTGAAAGTCTCATGTTGCAGGAATCCCCAACTCTGAAAGGTGTTCTTTAAGGTTACCCCTAGGGTTGCAGGGAGGTCAAGCCCACTGAGGTCAAATCCCAGTTGTCCAGATCTTAGTAACACACCTTTATTGCCCTTCCCTGCTTCCCCAGATTACAGCTCCAAATAAACTACCTCCATGTATGCTCCTTCTTAGGCTCTCCTTTCTGTTGGCCTTTGACTTGAGTAGTCCTGAGCTTACCTGCACAGTGAAGAGTGTTTTCAGCTCTAGAAAACTAAAAAATGGCAGAGGCAGAGGAAATGAGTCAGGGCCCAAAACAGCCAAATTATCACTTTACTGATGTTGCCACAAAATTAATCTACAAGATATGGTGTAGTTCAAAGATACTATCACAAAATGTTTATTACAAGGTTTAATTGCTTCAACAGCAAGGTATTAGAAAGAACTGCAGGCAGGCAGAAAACTTAGTTTTAGTTCCCCTAAAAGTATTTAAAATTCTGTATGACTCTTATCACTTCTTCTACTTGGGCCTCAGTTTCCTATTTGTAAAATAGGAAGTTAGGGGGCACCTGGGTGGCTCAGTTGGTTGAGCGACTGCCTTCAGCTCAGGTCATGATCCCGGAGACCCGGGATCGAGTCCCACATCGGGCTCCCTGCTCGGCGGGAAGCCTGCTTCTCCCTCTCTCACTCCCCCTGCTTGTGTTCCCTCTCTCGCTGTGTTTCTCGCTGTCCAATAAATGAAATATTTAAAAAAATAATAAAATAAAATAGGAAGTTAGTTTGGTCACTTTTGCCTTTACCAGTGGTCCTATTCTTGGTTGTTTTAGTTACTCATGGTGTGGAGGGAGGGCAGAAACTTGAGGTTGGTCAACAGGCCTGGTAGCTAGGGAGGGACAGGGGCTGAGGGTTCATACCCATATCAATATTGAGTACATGTGGCAGAAAGATTTTATAAATGAGTCTCTGTGGTCTGTGAAGAACCCCTAACTCATTTCTCTAACATTCTTGAGATTTAGCAATCTCAAGTCCTCTGTCCACAGTGCCAACTAGACAAGATTTCAGGACCATTAATATTTGCCTCTGAGGGTTTTTAAATTATTATTATTTTATTTATTCTGAGTGAGGGGAAGGAGCAGAGGAAGGGGGACAAACTTCTGTGGTGAACATGGAGCCAGAGGTGGGGCTCCATCTCAGGACTCTGAGATCATGACCTGAGCCAAAACCAAGAGCTGGATGCTTAACCAAATGAGCTACCCAGGCATCCCTTGCCTCTAAGTTTTAAGAAATGTCTTTATAATACCCAAAGGACTGGGGACCATAACCATCACGTCAAACCTTATACCTGCTTGCAAGAGCTGACTGCTGAATATTCAGGAATTTTGTGAGCCAATCAACCACTGGTAGCTTGAAACCAGTCATGATAGGAATGTTGGCACCATATGAATTGGAAAACACTACAAACAGATTGGGGCTCCTTTGGCCCCTTGAGGTGGTTCAGCAGCACATCATTAGATCCAGCTTTGAGCACTGATAGCTTCTTATCCAGGACTATGGATAAATTAAATATGTATGTCTTAAACAGAATTTTTTTTTCCTCCCATGCTGTTTGGTTTGTGGATACAATGAGCAGAGTCATTAAAACCTGTCTTTCCTTCTCCCTCAGCAGTGGCTTTACAGATTCTGTGAATCCCTGCAGAGACCAGGCAAGTTTCCACAACTCCAAGGCCTACAGGTTCTGACAGGGGCTGGCCCTGCCAGGAAACTCTCAGACCACATCAAGGTGTTGTGCTGCCGTTTCAGGGGAGTTTGTCCTCATGAATTGCCGATTTGGTGGCTTAGAGTAATTCTTTAAGGATTTTGGAAGCCTGGTTAGAATACTTGCTCTGCCACTTGGGAGCTTACGATGGGGTTCTGTCTAATCTCATTGAGCTTCCTCGTACATAGAATGGGTAGCACATACTTGAGAGGGTTTATAGGTTTACTATGAAGCTAAGAAATTTTAAGCATCAAGGCACCTCACTCATATGGACCTTTCCTAGAAAGTCTTTAGGCATGTTGTATTTTTAATTTTACAATTGAAAAGACCCCCACCCCAGAGTGTATGAATTTCAGAGCCTCATACAACTTGAATCAGCTCCTCCTTTTGGGAATGAATCACACAACACATATAAAGCATTTAGCCCAGGGTCCAGCCCATCATGAGAGCTTCATAAATAGTCCCTGTTGTAACACAGGTACTTTCCCTCCGTCATCACACATCCCACATGATTTCCTCCACTCCCTAAGTGTCATCACTCAACCACATTCTGTTCATAGTTTGCCTTTATTCCATCTGTAACACTGGTTTTTCCCAATTACTTGCCACTTTGCTAAACTTATTCCATGAAGTGCAATGTTCAGCGTGCTACTGTGTTCATTTTAACAATGGGAAAACAATGATTAGTAATTATGCTTTTCACAGAAGCGATGTGATGGCAAGGAGAGATAATAAATAAATTGCCCAAAGTTCCTTGGTGTGATGGGAAATCAAAGTCATATTAATGCTTAACAAAACATCCAACAGGATGGGAACAAAGGGCAGTTGAGGCAACACTGTGATGTTTTGCCAGTTGTTAGGCCGATTGTCAGTCAAGCGTGATGTAGAGACGCTTCCCGTCAGAGCACATGTATCTCAGAATTATCAAAGGGTTCTAAGTCACCCTAATAATGGGCTTTTACCACAAGCAGAGAGAATGAAAGCCACATTTAGTCTTAAAAGATGCAGCACTTTGCACTACAGTTGTAATAAGATTCTCACAGTCATTTGTCTTTACTCAGGGTGAGTAAAGGAATGAGTGGATGGATGTCTGTGAACCATTCGTGGTACTCCTGCTCTAAGCTGTAAGAGAGGAACTCGACTCAGATGCAACTTAGGTGCAGTCATTATGGACAGCCTATTGTATACAAGGTGCTGTGAATGGTTATGAGTAAAACCAGGTGTCTCTGGTGCTTTCTACCATGCAGTGCTGAGCTGTCTCATCAAGGGGAGACAGTATAGCCCTTGGGATTAGTTGAATCTGGTTTAATTCTGGTTTTGCTTTGTACCAGTATGTGATTTAAATTACCTATGTAACCTTGAACCTCATGTTTCCTCATCTGTAAATGGGAATAATACCACTCATCTTGTAGGATTGCTGAAACATAGCCAGTACTCAGTAAATGTTAGTTTCCTTACCTCTTTCTGAAGGCTGTGGAATCTAAGTGCAATTTTAGTCCTCTCAAAAGCTGTTTATGTAGCTTTCCTGACTCTTGTATTATTTTAGTAGTTGAAATATTTTTTTTCATATTATAAAAGCAGTACATTTTTGGGCACAAGAATTTAGAATAAGCAAAAAGGAAAAAATTAAAAATTACACACAATTCCAATATGTAGCTATAGCTTCTATTAACACCCTTGGGTATATCCTTCCAGAACACTTTTTATGTCTCTCTATATAGGTAGGTGAGTAAAGATATAACTATACAATACATGCAATTTCATAACTTGCTTTTCTCAATACAATAGATCATTATTATGGGAAATCCTTGGGAAAATTTCTCATGACAAGGCTAGCTAACAATTTTTCCTTATTAGGCGAAGCAGTTGAGCTTAACTCACTATGACAATTGTCTAGAAAATTATACCACAGTTCTGGTGCCACTTTCCTACAGAAAGGCTGTGTAGTTACTATAAGAAAAGAAAACAAGTACAAATCTCGTCTTAAAACCCTTTATTTAGAAATTATGCTTGTTTTCTTTTAACAGTTTTATAACTAGAAAGAAACTTATCTTGTATTTAAAACAAGGCAAAAAGGAACTTATTGGATACTGTCTTAGCTTGGGCTGCTGTAACGGAATACCATAGACTGGGCAGTGTAAATAGCAGACACTTACCTTCTCACACTTCTGGAGAATTGAAATCTGAGATAGGGATGCCAACAGATTTGGTTCATGGTAAGAACTCTGTTCCTGGTTTGCAGATGGCCACCTTCTAGGTGTGTCCCTTACATGGAGGCAAGAGAGAGCTCTGGTTTCTTCTTCATCCTATAAGGACATTTATCCCACCATGGGGGCTCTGTGCTCATGACCTCTTCCTAAATACCTCCAGCCCCACCTTCTAATACCATTATATTGGGGGTTCGGGCTTCAACATATAAATTTGTGGGGGATACAGCCATTCAGGTCATAACAGGTGTTGTTATATACCCATAACTTCTGCCCTAGAGAAGATACTAAGAGGGGGAAAAATACCCTTATAATCTATCTTGCTTGTTAGAAAAAAATTACTGGTTGACTCAAATAGGCAACCAGTCTACTGCTTGGATGGTTGATGAATGTCACCCCTGACTAAGAGATGGACAGTACTAACATCAGTATAAAACTTAGTGGAGCATTTTATATGGAACCAAAGTAGAATGACAACTATTTGTCTCCCTGATATCACTTGTGTCCATGATACCCTTCTCACTGAAAGGAAAAAAAGAATCAAAATAAAGTCTTGTTATAAGAGGAGGTATTTCCCTAGTTTGAGCAAGTTTTAGACTAATCCTATGTTCCCATACAGTATATAGGATGTTTGTACATTATGCAGTTCTTTAGATTGTTCCTCCGTTTCTCATGAAGATAAGGATTAAGAGAATGATCCAACTGTGTACAAAAAGCCTGCTTTTCAGGGATTGCCTCTTACTGTCATTGTAGCAAGTACTGTGAGCCCCTACTATGTTCCACACACCGCTTTACGTGGTGGGACTACTGTGGTAAACAAGACAGGCAAACTTTCTCTTCCCATGCAAATTACATCCTGCTATTTGCTGATATAAAGTATGGTAAGATAAAGTTATTGCTGAAGATTTCCGCTTAGCGATGCATCAGAAGCAAGTTGAAGGCAGCCACAACATAAACAGGGAAATTTTTTTTTAAAAAAGATTTTACTTGTTTATTTGACAGTGAGAGACATACCAAGAGAGGGAACACAAGCAGGAGGGGTGGGAGAGGGAGAAGCAGGCTTCCTGCTGAGGAGGGAGCCTGACGCAGGGCTTGATCCTGGGACTCTCGGATCATGACCTGAGCCGAAGACAGACGCTTAACAACTGAGCCACCCAGGCGCCCCTTCAGGGAGATTTTTATGAAATGTTGATTTCACTTGAGAATTTAAGGGGCAAGGACATAACTTTTAAAAATGAAAGCAAACATTTTATGGGGTTGAAACCTAAATTTTTAATGAAATTATATAGGAAATGAGTCCACACTAGTATTTCTTATTTGCAGCATCTGCTCACACCCCTGGATCACACAGAATGAGAGCTGGCTCTCCTCTGAATGTTGAGTGCATTTTGGTGGTATTGTTTGAGCAGAGTTGCTCTTGAGTTTATAGCATTATTGGGAGAATTAGATGAGATGACCGATGTAAAGCACCCCACACTGGACTGGCACATAGAAAATGCTCCGTACATGTTAGATCCCTGTCCTGCCCTCATTCCACAGAACACTGGGAAACATCCATGCGCTTTGGAGCCAGACAGACCAGGGTTTTAACACTGGCTTATCAAGATGTGTACCTAAACACGGGTAAATACCTTGACATTTTGTTTTATACTTTTATCAGGTTGGTGAGCTTGAGTTTTGCCTAGGGTTCTGAACCTAAAATTTGAGAACTAGATTTTTAATCTTAGACTGCCAAGGTATCTGGAAGCCCTCTTCACTTAGCTGTCATGCTATAAATATGGAATTTATTGAGTAATAAAAACTTCTTAGAAATATACTCATCTGCAAGAAAATTTAAAATAAAAAACCTAAAGACTAAGTTTTGTTGTTTCAACCCACTCAAAGTAGATCCTCGACTAGGGACATCCTTCTACTCTTGTCCCTGAAAGTAATTGGCAAAGTCCTGTTTGAACATCTTCATTGATATCTCTCTTTGAAGGTAAAAGTTTAAAAAACAAAGATGGTGACCAAAGCAAGTGAAACTTTGTGAATTTGGAAATGCAGCCCCTTAGGTCTGAGGGGGTAGTTTGAGAGCACTGAAGTTTCAGTGGATAGTGAGAGAAGCAAAGGGGAGTAAACCAAGTTTCTGTGCTTAAGTCTTTAGTGAAATTAGAGTTGGCACAGTTTTCTTTGACTCTGAATCTGAGCTGTATTTTGAAAACAAGGTGGGTCCACTGCCGAGAATAACCTGCCCTTTGTTTGACCAGTAGGTATAAAGTAACTTAATAAGTTTTTGCAAATGTCAGGACTTGTAGTCTCAGATGGGCTTCCTACTGTTATGGGTTGAATTATATTCCCCCAAAATTTATATGTTGAAGTCCTAACCCTCAGTACCTTGGAACCTGACCCTCCTTGGAGAGAGGGTCTTTACAGAGGTGATCAAGGTAAAATGAGGTCATTAGGGAATACTCTAATCCAATGTGACTGATATCCTTATGAAAGCTTGGAAATTTGGAGACAGACACATGGAGAGAATGCCAAATGAATGTGAAAGTGGCCATCTATAGGCCAAGGAGTGAGGCCTGGAACAGAGCCTTCCCTCAAGGCCCTCAGAAGTAACCATTTTTGCCAACACCTTGATTTTGGACTTCTAGTCTCACTCGGTTTGTGGCATTTTGTTACAGAAGTCTTAGCAAACTAGTACCCGAATGCCTCTTTTCCATTCATCACAGAGGTAATTATAAACTATGGGATGGGTTTTCTGGTAGCAGGTAACAAAGAGACCATAAGTGAATCTAGTTCAAGCCAGTTTAAGTGGAAAGTGGGAATTTGTTATAAGGGCAGATGGTCCTAGAAACCCAAGAAACGCAAGGGCAAAGATCTGGGTTGGGTCACAGGGACAGATTAGAACCAGTGACTCACTTATTATCAAGGCTGGTTCTATCCCTGCAGAGGGACTGGCTTTCAGTTTCCAGACTTTGTAGCAGGTAGATAGATTCCCAAGTTTACAGTTGAGGTGCAGTTACCAGAGAAAGACAAAAATCCCATAATACCAAACCAGGGGAAGGAACACTAGCCCAGCTCTGGTCATTGGTTTTATTCCTGTTGTCTCTGTTTCAGACCAGTCACATACCAGCATTGCTACTGCAAGTGGGTTATGGAGAGAAAAGGTTTAATTTCTTAGAACCTGTAACAAACTACTACAAACTGGATGGCTTAAAACAACAGAAATTTACTCTCTTGCAGTTCTAGAAGCTTGAAGTCCAAGATCAAGGTGCCATGCTCTCTCTGAAGGCCTTAGGGAAGAATCCTTCTTTATCTCTCTTCCTAGCTTATCATGGTAACTAGCAGTCCTTCACATTGTTTGGTTTGTAGTTACATCACTCCAGTCTCTGCCTATGTTTTTACATGGTGTTCCCCTTTTTGTCTCTGTGTTCAAATTTCCCTCTTTTTTTTTTTTAAGATTTTATTTATTTGACAGAGAGAAACACAGCGAGAGAGGGAACACAATCAGGAGGAGTGAGTGAGGGAGAAGCTTGGCTCCTGCTGAGCAGGGAGCCTGATGTGGGGCTCGATTCCTGGTCTCCGGGATCATGACCTGAGCCAAAGGCAGTTGCTTAACCAACTGAGCCACCCAAGTGCCCCAAATTTCCCTGTTTTTATGAAGATACTAGTTATTGTATTAAGGCCCACCCTAAGCCAGTATGACATCATTTTAACTTATTATATTTTCAAAGACCTTAGTTGCAAATAAGGTCATATTCACATGTACTGAGGCTTATGACTTGACCATATCTTTTTGAAGAACACAGTTCAACACACAGTAGGTGAGTACTCCAGTTGATATCCACTGCAGAGAATTCACTTTTATTTGTTCCTACCTTCTTTGACTTTTCTATCTCCTGGGATTAACTAGACCTTCTTTTGCCAACAGCCTGACTTTTCAACCCCACTGTCTGTTAGCATCTGTCATCTCTTTTGTCCTCTCCCTCCTATCTCTGAAGAAGGGTCTGGATAGGGTTATGGGTTAAATACAGGACATACACCTGAATGTGAATTTCAGCTAAATAGTGGCTAATTTTGTAGTGTAAGTATGTCCCGAATATTGCATGGGAGACTTGAATTTTTATTTGATAAATCTAGCAACCCATGTTCTCACTTAAAGACCTGGAAGTCTTTTAGATGAAGCATGTGTTCTCCAGGATGTCATCATACCAAAATATCTATACCTGACCCATTTTATTCAGTTAAGTTACCTGTCCATTGCCTGTTGGCATTTCAGTTTGCAACACCTAGTTTAGAGTTAGAAGCCAGTTAGAAGATGAAAGTTGGGTAAAACATGACCAAAGACTGAACTAAGGCAAAATATAGAGATGAAAGGGAGAGGGGTGGATTTGAGAACCATTAGGATGCAGAATAAAGTGATGCCTATTTGAATGACCAGTTTCGTCAAGTGGGCTAAAGTCAGTTAATGGAGATATTAATAGAGGAGGAAATGAAGTTGTGGGGTAAGGTAGCATCTTTGTACTTAGTCATGTTGGGTTTGGGGTGTCCTTTAGGTGGTTGGATGTGGAATGCTCAGAAAGGAGAGAGGGGCTGCAGATATACATTTGGAATCTTAAACATGTATTGAGATAGGAAAGTTGAGATAGAAAAATAGTTGGGATTTCCTAAAGAGAAATTACAGTGTTAGAAGAAAAGGAAATCCTGTGGAAGACCAGTATTTAAAGTAGCAGAGAGACTCCAGCAAGAAAACAGACTTGGTTAGGAAGTAGATGAGCCAATAAGAAGATGGACAGACTTGTTTGTGCATTGTGTGAAATAAAATAGTGGGATAGAAACTAAGGGTTCATCAATATGGCATTGGCCAAGTATATTTTACAACAAGCATACAGTGAAATACTAGGCAGCTGTGCAAAGAGTAAGAAGCTTCTGTGTTCTTTTTTTTAAGATTTTTATTTATTTATTTGACAGAGAGAGAGAGATCACAAATAGGCAGAGAGAGAGAGAGGAGAAAGCAGGCTCCATGCTGAGCAGAGAGGATGGGGGCATGGGGGCTTGATCCCAGGAGCCTGAGATCATGACCTAAGCCAAAGGTGGAGCTTAACACACTGAGCCACCCAGGCACCCCAGGCCTCTCTGTTCTGATATGGAGGAATCTCAAAGACATGCTATGTTGTTAAGTGAAGAAAGGAAGGTACAGAGGGGCATCTGTAATATGTTGTGAATATAAGAAGGGAGAGAGGAGGAGAAATAGGTATTGGTATTCACTTGTATATAAGGAAAAACAATCTCTGGAATGTGATACAAGGAGCTAGTATGAGTGGTCATTTATGGGGGAAGGTAGGAACTACCTTAGATGAGAGGGCAGGGGTGCCTGGGTAGCTCACTTCCTTAAGTGTCTGCCTTTGGCTCAGGTCATACTCCCAGGGTTCCTGCATCCAGCTCCCTACTCAGCTAGGAGTCTGCTTCTCCCTCTCCCTCCGTTCTCTCTCTCTCTCTCTCTCTCTCTCTCTCTCAATAAATAAATCTTAAAAAACTAAAAATAAAGATGAGGGAGTAGAGGTGGGATAGAGAATTTTGACTGTAATAATTTTTAGACTCTTAGAATCTTTGATTAGGTGAACATAAAATGATAAATAATCGATTTGAAATGTTAAATAAATGGAAGGAAGGAAGGGAGGGAGGGAGGGAGGGTGGTATACAACTATAAACTGGCAGTCTGGGGCAAGTTAGTTAATTGTTATCAGTCTCTATGCTCTCATCTTTAGAGTGGATTTAATAATAGTTGTTCCTATTAATTGTTATACCTACCTCATAGGACTATTGGGAGGGAGAGGGGAGGGAAAGTCAGAAGGAAGGAACATGTTTAGATTTCACTAAGTTCTACCACAGGGTACTAGGAAGGCCATTAGGCTCAGGACATTTTAGGAAGGGTCTCAAAATTACATCTCCAAATAAAATTTTACCCACATTCACCAAGATTACATTTATTAGCAACTTTAAACTTGTATCTCACTATCAAGTTTATCTTTAATGTTTTTATAAATACTTTGGTTGCCCTTTAAATAGCACAATCTGTACACCATATTATGTTTTGTTTAAAAATTAATTTGTTAGGGGTGCCTGGGTAGTTCAGTCAGTTAAGCATCCAACTCTTGATTTTGGCTCAGGTCATGATCTCAGGATTGTGAGACCGAACCCTGCATTGGACTCCGCTGGGAGTGGAACCTGCTTGGGATTCTCTCTCTGTCTCCTCCTCTGCCCCTCCCCACTACTCATGCTCTCTCTCCCTTTCCCCCTCTCTCTCTAAAAAAAAAAAAGAAAAAGAAAAAAGAAATAAAAGCTAAAATAAAAAAAATAAAAATTAACTTGTTCAATTATTAATCAGTAAATATTTAAGAAAACCTGCATATCAAGTAGCCATGTGTTTGCATTTCTTTATGTTATAGAGTTGGGAGCTTTCAGAAATAATAATGGCCTGGACTTTTTTCTGTGTCTTCTAGCATCAGACCTGATCTGTTTGAGTTAATGACTATACTAAGGAGAGTAGTCCTGGGTCTTCAGTAACTTAAATATGGTTATTTTTCATAGTAGGATCTCAAACGAAATCTGGCTCATTAATTTTTATGTCTGAGTTGTTATATAAAGTTGTGTATTTGCAAACTGTTGCTTAGTTTGAACTGTGAGGTTTTTCTTCCTAATCCAATTGAAAGGGACTGTATATATTTACGTTCTGGATCCACACTAGACAGAAGTGAGTTCAGGATTTCAGATTGTGCTGCTTCCACAGGATGTAGGTGTATATTTATTAAAACCCACATGGCTATACATAGATTCAAGCATTTCTTTGTAAGAAGGCTCCAGTTTAGGTGGAAACTTGGCTTCTGCTATTTCTTGTGAGGCTGTATTCCTTAGTGGTTGGGGGCACTTACTCCAGAACCAGACTGGGCTAAATTCAGTCAGCTGCTTCAACTATAAACTGGCAGTCTGGGGCAAGTTAGTTAATTGTTATGAGTCTCTATGTTCCCATCTGTAGAGTGGGTTTAATAATAGTTGTTCCTATTAATTGTTATACCTACCTCATAGGACTTTTGCAAGCGTAAGAAAAAAGTAAAAAAAAAAAAAGGTAATAACTTCAAGCACTTAAAATAGGGTCTGGCATGTAATAGAAACTATGTTAAGTGTTAGATTATCATTCTTTTAGAGTCCTAACAGGACTGGCAGTTTGCTAAGTGACTTGTTCATTCGTTATTCAAACAACACGAGATCTCCTGGATGCCTAGGTATATCAGGTTCTATGCTAGCCTTTGGGCAACAATAAAACACAATGCTCATTTTCCATTTCCTTAAAAAAAAGCACACACAACCATACAAATCTTCTAAAAAAACCTTTGGGAAGCGGGGTAAATTGGAGAGGGAGAGATGAAACATGAGAGACTTTGAACTCAGAAACAAACTGAGGGTCTTGGAGGGGAGGGGGTAAAGGGGTGGGTGAGCCTGGTGGTGGGTATTGAGGTGACGTATTACGTGGAGCACTGGGTGTGGGGCATAAACAATGAATCTTGGAACACTGAAAAAATAAAACAATGTAATAAAAAACAACAACAACAATAACAAAACCCTTTTGTGGCTGGGTTTGTAGAGGTCCCTTTATCTAAAACAGGAATCCCGGGAATATGATCATTCTCTATAACTTACTTGCAAAGAACACCGACACTTTGCAAGGATGAATAATATGGGGTGTGTATTGAGGTCCCCAGTGCCGGCTCTTCCTGAATATGCATTTGTGCAGTCTACACTACCAGCATTGGCAGTGTATGGTGACATTAGGATGGGGCTTGGTGTGGGGACATACAGTTCCTGGAATTTGTCCTATTGGACTCTCATGGGGTAGCCACTGTCCTGCTTTCCAAAATTTTCCTCCAGCTAGTCTAAAGCTGAGATAGTGAGGTCACAAATTATTTACTTTGAAAGAACTATCTTCTAGTTAAATCTTTTGTACACGTTAAGTCACTTGCATTATTAGAAGGGCCAACAGGCTCCTACACTGCATCCCTTTTCATTTTATTTAAAAGGAATTCATGGGGCTTTTTCACTTTGCATGAAGGATGAGCATGTGGAAGGGGAAAGTGTGGTAAGAGAATTGGAACATTTATTTAGCATTTCTATTTAATGTGTCTGATAGAGATTTTCCAGTTAAAAGCACACTGACCGCAATGTCTTGTCCTCCCTTTACATCTTATAAGGAAAGAAAGAACCTTCTTCTCCTCCTTCTCCTCCTCCTTCTTCTTTTTTAAGATTCTACTTATTTATTTGACAGAAAGATCACAAGTAGTCAGAGAGAGAGGAGGAAGCGGGCTCCCTGCTGAGCAGAGAGCCCGATTCAGGCCTTGATCCCAGGACCCTGAGATCATGATCTGAGCTAAAGGGAGAGCTTTAACCCACTGAGCCACCTAGGTGCCCAAGAAATAACCTTCTTAAGGGCCAGTGGGGATAAGGGACCAATGGCCTATCATAGTTATGACCTCAATTATTGTTTTTGGAGGTTGTCTTTTTTCATAGAAGTATCTACCATCACTTGGGAGGAAGGCCATAATGATTATGTTAACCTGTCCCAAACCCTGGATCTCAAACCTGATGATGTTTTTGGACTTAAGAGTTCTTCACCCTAGGGGTCTTCCAGGCTATTATCTATAGCTGTCAGTATATTCTCCAAATACGTCCTAGTTCTCCTTGATGCAATGCAGAAATCATTTCTCTCTGTAGTTCTTTAAGTCAAAGGCTGTGGAAATTTACTTGATGAAGGACTACAGATTAACAGCAACCACATGCTAATAGTGGAGTATATTAAATGCACATTTAACTTGCATGAGAGAGAGTACAAATTGGAAACATGTCCATATTGCCCTGGTTGGCCTCTATCATGGTTTCTTCTGAGGCTTCCCTCAGTTCTGTTACCTCTGGAAATTTTGGGGGCTTTAAAAAAATTACAAAATAGATCCTTTATCCTGGTAAGTTTCATAGAGTGGTCAGTTTGTTAGGGGTGTGTGTGTGTATATCTGTCATGAATTCTTCCCCAGGTGGGGTGAGTTGAACCTTATTCCAGTTCCATTGTTTTACCTTCATCAGAATCTTGATGGGAGGTCTCCATGCTTCAATGTGCTAAAACTTCCAGTACTATCAATGCCAGCCACCCTATATATTCTCAAGTATATTACTATGAAAAAAATGTTATCTGTCTATACCTGAGCTTATAAAAATGACATTTAGGAATCAGAAATTTTGTTTTTCTTAAATGGGCTTGTAAGTGCATTGGGAGTATATCATATTCTAAGTAAATGCTTTCTATATGCAATTTTAGATCTCAATTATGGATTTCTTTTCATGTGTAAAAATTAAAGTGTTGATTACACACTAGCAGAAATAACAAAAGGTCTTTATCACTTAGAAAGCACTTACATGTTCTAGATAATGTTCTAAATTGCTTTCTAATAACTCACTTCAACTTTATCACAACTTTATGAGCACCTACTATGTGATTATAAAGCACTGTACTTTATTACATTATTTCTTATTCTCACAATAATCCTGACAGTACTTAGTATTATTCCCAATGTTGTGACCACTGCTCAGAAACAAGAGGAAACTCAACCCTAATTTTGGTTTGCATGTCAAGGCTGATAATGACACATATATAATAAGAGGGTATGATAAAGTTTATTATTTAATGATATTTTCTGGGGAAAGCAGCGTGGCTCCCAAGGAGATGGCTTGAGAGAGAGCTTGGAAGTGGTACTGGCTTGGGTGTTTTGTTTCGTTTTGGTAGGGAGTTGAGCCAGGGTGAGGGTTAGGGAATTTTGAACTTTCCATCAACATCAAAAGAGGGAGCATCTTGGCTTTCTTACCAGTTTTCCCAGATATAAGGAAGAAGGGGTGAGGCTTAAAAGCTCTTCAAAAATGGAGTCAGATAATATATTATACCAGGTTTACCAATGAAGAACCTGTGATTCTATGATATTATGTTTTGAATTATGCATGACCTTAGATCAATCTTTCTATGTGCAACTTAGTCCACATTGTTTTGTGGTCACATACTAGGTACCCATCTTGAAAATGCACATCCTTGATCCTTGAAGGAGAGTGAGAGACATGGGAAAGCCAAAACACCATTGCAAATCTATCTATATTAGAGACTGAAAAGTATAGCTTGGCATGCTGGAAGGAGCTTGGCCTTTTCAATTAGATTTTGTTGGGCTTTGACTTGCTTTGCTTTGAATTTGTTTACCTTGCTAAATCTTAGTGATAGAGAATATCTCCAGTGACATGGAACTTTATGACATATCCCATTCCATTTTAGGGAGTTTTGTTGGAAATTTCTTTCTTACATAATAGTATTTTGTTACATTAAGTTTGGTCTATATATACATTCTTTGAACACTGGCATATCAAGACAGGTTGTCAGAAATTCTAAAATATGAACATAATTGACCATCTGGAGAAAATATTAAAGAGGACTTTGGGTAGTAGAGAGTAGATGTAAGGACAGTAAGATCAAGCTCAACAATAAGTTACAGGAAGGCCATCCTCAGCCTTTTGGAATTCCAAAAGACACTGGAAGCTACCCCACATGAGGAGAAAGTTGCAGTACCTAGGACATTTGTTGATTACTAGAAATAGTTTTGGCACAACAGATTTGCTCTTCAAATGTTGTTCCAACCCTATCCCGGGAGAGCTTAATTTCCAGACTGGCTCTATATCCTACAATTTTACAAGCTCAAAAGTAAATGTCTCGCCTTCCCTCTGAGATCAGGAACAAGGCAAGGATGCCCACTCTCACCACTACTGTTCAACATAGTGTTAGAAGTCCTAGCAACAGCAATCAGACAACAGAAAGAAATAAAAGGTATTCAGCTTGGCAAAGAAGAAGTCAAACTCTCTCTCTTTGCAGATGACATGATACTCTATGTGGAAAACCCAAAAGACTTTACCCCCAAACTACTAGAACTCATACAACAATTCGGTAATGTGGCAGGATACAAAATCAATGCACAGAAATCAGTTGCATTCTTATACACTAACAACGAAAATATAGAAAAGGAAATCAGAGAATCGATTGTGTTTACTATAGCACCAAAATCCATAAGATACTTAGGAATAAACCTAACCAAAGAAGTCAAGGCACTGTACTCAAGGAACTACAGAACACTCATGAAAGAAATTGAAGAAGACACTAAAAGATGGAAGAGCATTCCATGCTCATGGATTGGAAGAATAAGCATTGTTAAAATGTCTATACTGCCCAGAGCAATCTGTACTTTCAATGCCATTCCGATCAAAATTCCGCCAACATTCTTGAAAGCGTTGGAACAAGCAATCCTAAAATTTATATGGAACCAAAAGAGACCCCAAATCACTAAGGAATTGTCGAAGAAGAAAAACAAAGCTGGGGGCATCTCGTTACCTGACTTCAGGCTTTATTACAAAGCTGTGATTACCAAGACAGCATGGTACTGGCATAAAGACAGAGAAATAGACCAATGGAACAGAGTAGAGAGTCCAGATATGGACCCACAAATCTATGGTCAAATCATCTTCGACAAGGCAGGAAAAAAATATGGAAAAAAGACAGTCTCTTCAATGAATGGTGCTGGGCTACTGGGCATTTACCCCAAAGATACAGATGTAGTGAAAAGAAGGGCCATATGCACCCCAATGTTCATCGCAGCAATGGCCACAATCGCCAAACTGTGGAAAGAGCCAAGGTGCCCACCAACAGATGAATGGATAAAGAAGATGTGGTACATATATACAATGGAATACTATGCCTCCATCAGAAAGGATGAATATCCAACTTTTGTAGCAACATGGACTGAACTGGAAGAGATTATGCTGAGTGAAATAAGCCAAGAAGAGAAAGTCAAGTATCACATGCTTTCACTTACTTGCGGTGCATGAGAGGTAAACTGGGAGGACAGTGGGAGAAGGAAAGTAAATGGGAACTAGGGTAATCTAGGGAGGGAAACGAAACAACAGAGACTTTGGACACAGAAACAAACTGAGGGACTTGGAGGGAGGAAGGTGGAGGGATGGGAGAGCCTGGTGGTGGGTACTAGGGACACCTAAAGCGTGGAGCACTGGGTGTGGGGAAGGGGGAATGAATCTTGGAACACTGGAAAAAAAAATTTAGTAACAATTAAAAAAAATAATAAATAAATGGTGCTGGGAAAATTGGACAGCTACATACAGAAGAATGAAACTAGACCATTCTCTTACACCACACACAAAGGCAAACTCGAAATGGATGAAAGTTCTCAACGTGAGGCAGGAATCCATCAAAATCCTGGAAAAGAACATAGGCAGTAACCTCTTTGACATTGGCCAGAGCAACTTCTTTCAAGACACGTTTCCAAAGGCAAGGGAGACAAAAGCGAAAATGAACTTCTGGGACTTCATCAAAATAAAAAGCTCTGTACAGCAAAGGAAACAATCAACAAAACAAAGAGGCAACCCACAGAATGGGAGAGGATATTTGCAAATGACACTACAGACAAAGGGCTGGTATCCAAGATCTATAAAGAACTACTCAAACTCAACATCCAAAAAGAAGATGAACACATCAAAAAATGGGCAGGAGACATGAAGAGGCACTTCTCCATAGAAGATATACAAATGGCTAACAGACACATGAAAAAATGTTCATCGTCACTACCTATCAGGGAAATTCAAATCAAAACCACACTGAGATACCACCTTACACCAGTCAGAATGACCCAAATTAACAAGTCAGAAAACAACAAGGGTTGGAGAGGCTGCAGAGAAAGGGGGACTCTTACACTATTGGTAGGAATGCAAGCTGGTGCAGCCACTTTGGAAAACAGTGTGGAGATTCCTTTAAAAATAACCACCCTATGACCCTGCAGTTGCACTACTGGGCATTTACCCCAAAGATACAGATGTAGTGAAAAGAAGGGCCATATGTACCCCAATGTTCATAGCAGCAATGGCCACAATCGCCAAACTGTGGAAAGAGCCAAGGTGCCCTTCAACAGATGAATGGATAAAGAAGATGTGATACATATATACAATGGAATACTATGCCTCCATCAGAAAGGATGAATATCCACCTTTTGTAGCAACATGGACTGGATTGGAAGGGATTATGTTGAGTGAAATAAGCCAAGTAGAAAAAGTCAAGTATCACATGGTTTCACTTACTTGTGGTGCATAAGGGGTAATATAGAAGACAGTAGGAGAAGGAAAGTAAATGGGAAGTAGGGTAATTCAGGGAGAGAAACGAAACATGAGAGACTTTGGACACAGAAACAAACTGAGGGACTTGGAGGGAGGGGGTGAGGGGATGGGAGAGCCTGGTGGTGGGTACTGAGGGCACGTATTGCATGGAGCACTGGGTGTGGGGCATGGGCAATGAATCTTGGAACACTGAAAATATAAAATAAATTTAAAGTAAAAAAAAAAAAGTAAATGTCTTTTTTATAATTGTTCTGGCAAAAGTCCCAGGACTGACTCTCATTGATCCAAATTTGGGTCATGTACCCACCCACATACCTGTCCACGAACCAACAACTATTTTTAATTATAAAACACTCACTCTTATCTGTCAGACCTGAGTCATTCATTTGTGAACACCTGGTGTGTTGTGGTCAGCTCACTTGAACTGTATCGATTGAGAGCATGGGAAGTAGATACCCATAAAAAACAAACTGTTCCTGTAACAGTGAGAAAGTGATGCTGGGCAGGCATGACAACAGATGTTCATGACACATCTGCAAGGAGTGACCTGACTCAGTTTTCCCTCCTTCCTTCCTTCCTTCCTTCCTTCCTTCCTTCCTTCCTTCCTTCCTTCCTTCCTTCCTTCCTTCCTAGATTTTACTTATTTATTTGTCAGAGAAATATTTCTCAGAGTAAGAGAGAGAGAGTACTAGCGGGGGGAGTGGCAGGCAGAGGGAGAAGCAGACACCCCGCTGAGCAGGGCTCCCCATGCAGAACTTGATTCCAGGACCCTGGGATCATGACCTGAGCTGAAGGCAGACACTTAACCGAATGAACCTCTCAGGTGTCCCAGTTTTCATGTATTTCTAACTGTGTGAGAACTCAGCATCTTCCTCAAGGTTTCACTTGGGCTCTGATGCAAATGGAGACCCTGGATTTTTGCAGTGCTTTTGCTCTTCTTCCTCTCTCCGTACTACCACTATTTTTCCAGCTTCTGGTATTAATAGGTTTTCAATAGATAGAGGGAAGAAAGGACTCAAATCACAGGCTTCTGTAGAAATACTGACACTGGGAGTTCAGGTAAGGCACACCATTAATGAGTCCCAATGCCTACAACCTAGTACCAAGGTTTTCATGCTGTTAATTCAGACCTTCTAGCACATACACGAGCTTTCTCTATGACAGAGAAAACTGCTACTAACTATATCTTCAGAGTTGTTTCATATATGTCATTTGTGCCTCTAGTAATAATAGTAGTTGTCATTTAATGAGTGCTTTTGGAACATTGCCTACTCATAAGCTGGAAGTTGCCTGTGAATTTGGAAGTGTGTGCCAGCAATAACCTGACTAGACATGCTGTTTTGCTCATAAACTAATAGGGTTTTCTTTTCTTTTTAAAGATTTTATTTAGGGGCACCTGGGTGGCTCAGTTGGTTAAGCGACTGCCTTCGGCTCAGGTCATGATCCTGAAGACCCGGGATCGAGTCCCACATCAGGCTCCCTGTTCCGCGGGAACCCTGCTTCTCCCTCTCTCTCTCCCCCTGCTTGTGTTCCCTCTCTGGCTGTGTTTCTCTCTGTCAAATAAATAAAATCTTAAAAAAAAAGATTTTATTTATTTTATAGGGAGAGAGAGAGAGAACAAGCAGAAGGAGAAGGAGAAACAGGCTCTTGATCAGCAGGGAGCCTGATGCGGAACTCAGTTCCAGGACCCTGGGATCATGACCTGAGCTGAAGGCAAACACTTAACTGACTGAGCCACCCTGCCACCTGAAAGACTCTTAACTATAGGAAATAAACTGAGGGTTATTGGAGGGGAGGTGGGGAGGGGATGGGGTAACTAGGTGATGGGCATTAAGGAAGGCATGTGATGTGATGAGTACTGGGTGTTATGTGCAACTGATGAATTATTGAACTCTGCACCTGAAACTAATGATGTACTATATGTTGGCTAATTGAATTTAAATAAAAAAAAAAACACAATGAGATATCTTCACCTCACACCAGTCAGAATGGCTAGTATCAAAAAGATAAGAAATAACAAATATTGGCAGAGGATGTGGAGAAAAAGGAACCCTCATGCACTGTTAGTAGGAATGCAAATTGGTGCAGCCACGTGGAAAATAGTATGGAGATGCCCCCAAAAATTAAAAATAGAATTACCACACAACCCAGTAATTCCACGACTGGATAGTTACCCAAATATAACAAAAACATTAATTTGAAAAGATATATGCACTTTTATGTTTACTGCAACATCATTTAAAATGGACAGGACATGGAAATAACCCAAGTGTCCATCCATGGATGAATGGATAAAGAAGATGTGGTGTATTGTGTGGAATGGAATTTTTAAAAAGACACATAAAAAGCCATAAAAAAGCATGAAATCTTGAAAAAGAAGCATGAAAGCATTTACAAATGGATGGATCTAGAGGGTATAGTGCTAAGTAAAATAAATCAGTTAGAGAAAGATTCACTTATGTGGAATTTAAGAAACAAGACATATGAACAAAGAAAAAGAGAAATATAAAACCAGTCTCTTAAATATGCAGAACAGACTGGCAGCTGCCAGAAGGGAGGTAGGTGGGGTTGGATGGGTGAAATAGATCAAGGGGATTAAGAGTACACTTATCTTCATGAGAACTGGACAGTGTATAGAATTGTTGAATAATTATATTGCACACTTGAAACTAATATAAAATTGTAAATTATGCTTCAATAATAAAAAATATGTTAGAAAAAAAAGGAAGCAGGAAATGGCGTCTATACAGGGAAAGGGGTCAGTGTTTTTGTTTTGTTTTGCTTGTCAACAGCCTTCACTATTCTGTTGAGGTCTGTTCAGATATCTCATTTCAATAAACCTGAGTTTTTTCAGGAAAAAAAAAAAGATGATTGCATTTTTTCATGGAAAAAGGTAGTTTACCAGGGAGTAAAAGAAATTCATTTGAATTTCTCTAGCAAAATCTTCTTTCTTATATATTTCTTCCCAAAATAGCAAAAGACTTTATAGAGTTACATGCAAATATTAAAACCAAGCCAAATATAGAACTAAATATATAAAAGCCTTCATAGTTGAATGCAGATCTTTAATCCAACACTAATATTTGATACCTTACACAAATTGGTGACTGTTTTGTTAGTTTCTGCTCAGAATCTGGCTTTCTTCTTGATTATCTTGGAAGGCTAACTACTTTTTCAAAGCCTGCTGTTGATTTAAGCCATTTTGGAACACTCTAAGCAGACAGCCACTATACAAGGCCTATCAGAAAACCTGTCTGCTTACTTTTTAATGTTATTTTAAACCAAAAATGGCATTATCCCTTCTTGGCACCACCTCACTTTGAAAGACTTTAGACTGAAAAAAAAAAGAAAGAAAGAAAGAAAGAAAGAGAAAGAAAGAAAGAGAGGGAGAGAGAGAGAGAGAGAGAGAGAGAGAGAGAGAAAGAAAGAAGGAAAGAAAGAAAGAAAGAAAGAAAGAAAGAAAGAAAGAAAGACTTTAGACCGTGTCTGAAATCACAATACCTCTCATGGAAGACTGTCATCATTTAAGTTGTTTACATTAGAAATGCTCTTGATATAGGCTTGCCAGAGTTAGCTAATAAAAACACAGAAAGCCCAGTTAATTTGAATTTCAGATAAATAACAAAAACTTTGTAATATAAATATGTTCCATGCTTATACTAAATTCATATGTAACTGGGCATCTTATAACTTATCTGAGATCCCTACCAAATTGTTGAAGATTATTCAAAGAAAAGGATTTTTAAAATTGTTTTGTATAATGGTGGCATTACAGAATTAGAATACACATCTAAATTATAAGACTTTTTTTAAAAAAAGGGATCACCTTATCTTATCAGACTTTACAGCATTATAGCAAAGGAAAGGATACATCAGGAGGAGACAAATCACAAAAAGTATGTGAACTTTATTAGTGTATGCTGTTTCTTACACCTTGACCAGTCTCTTAAATTAATAAACAGTTCCTTGTAACCTTTCTAAAGTCAACCTAAGCTCAATTAATGAATCAGATTGACTGTTTTTTTAACCACTTTATGGAGGTATGCTTAACATGTGAAAAGCTATGCATATTTAATGTATATAACTCAGTGAGTTTGGGTAGATCAACTGGTTTTATCCAGATATCATAGGGAATAATGAATAAAACAAATAGAAAGATTATACTACCATGACAACAGATGAAATGGGGACTTCCTCACTGAAGATTAGCCTTAACCTTGACTAGTTCCTGGTCTCAACTTTGTTTCCTCTGACTTTAGTGGTGGAGAGGTATAAGAATCTGTAAGTGCGTGCCCTAGTGCATCATACCTTGTTGAACCATTATCTAGTAATAGCAACTTATTACGTAACCCAAGCAGTAAAACACCATCGGCACACGTATAGAAATGAGAGGGCTGGGGCTGCGATGTATGATGCATGCCTTCAGGAATTTTTTATCCTTTCAAGTATTTTAATAATGCCTTTTATACAGTCAGTATTTTCCTGACACAGTATGCTGTCTGTACTCAACGTGAATTTCCTTTGAGTTACATTCCTTTGTGCTGCCAGTAGTTTCACTTACTTGTGGTGCATAAGGGGTAATATAGAAGACAGTAGGAGAAGGAAAGTAAATGGGAGGGTAATTCAGGGAGAGAAACGAAACATGAGAGACTCTGGACACAGAAAAACTGAGGGACTTGGAGGGAGGGGGTGAGGGGATGGGAGAGCCTGGTGGTGGGTACTGAGGGCACGTATTGCATGGAGCACTGGGTGTGGGGCATGGGCAATGAATCTTGGAACACTGAAAAAATAAAATAAATTTAAAGTTTAAAAAAAGTGAAAATTACTTTTCTGTGAATGGCAATCAATAGAAGAATTTTTTAATAATTTATTTTATTTTATTTTTCCTGTGTTCCAAGATTCATTGTTTATGTACCACACCCAGAGCTCCATGCAATACATGCCCTCCCTAATACCCACCGCCAGGCTCACCCATCCCTCCACCTCCCTCCCTTACAAAACCCTCAGTTTGTTTCTCAGAGTCCACAGTCTCTCATGCTTCATCTATCTCCCTCTCTTATTTACCCCAGTTCACATTTCCTTTCCTTCTCTTAATGTCTTGTTACTCCTTATGCTCCACAAGTAAGTGAAACCATATGGTAACTGACTTTGTCTGCTTGGCTTATTTCACTCAGCATAATCTCCTCCAGTCCCATCCATGTTGATTAAAAAGTTGGATATTCATCCTTTCTGATGGAGGTGTAATATTCCATTGTATAATGAAGGGATAAAGAAGATATGGTCAATAGAAGAATTTTGCCAGAAAGCAGGAAAGGCAATAAGGAGTCTTTTCTTATTGTCAATAGGAAGTATCTTTTAAAAACATAGACTCTCTTTGATTAGCCATTTATTTCTCTCAAGAATTGTATCTCACTGAGCACAAAGTGAAATGCCTAAAAGTTGGGGAAAAGTTGAAGATTGTTGCTGCTTTTGCAAATCAGAGTCTTGTAAATCTAAATCTTGCCTGAGGACAGGGAGTAATTGGAAAATTATAGATAAAAGTTGTTAAGAGGTTCAAAGAAAATAAGCAAATAAAAACAAAAAGAAAAACAGTTATTAATTCTAGGAAAAGCAAAAGTTACATAAGAAAGTTTCTTTTTAATACACTATGTGACTTGACTATGAATAATTATATAGCGATAATGAAAGATATGGTGAGTTTTTCTCTAACAAAAAATTGTGACACATCTCTACTGGGAAAATTTGGAACAGAAGGTATGTGTATGTATATGTGAAGATGAAGAAAGGAGAACCTGATTTCTCTGGTAGGGAGGTAATAGAAAATACTTAAGCCTTAAAACATCAAGATATAGCTATAGCTCATAGCTATAGAAACCTGGGAGTCAATACTAGAAGAAAGAGCTAAAAGAATATAAAGTGGTTTTTCAGGAATGGGACTTGTGGGAAAGGAAGTGTTTTGGTTATAAGCCTTGTAGTTCCATTTGACTTTTTATCATACATGTATTAGCTTAATTAAATGAAAATTATAATAAAATTTGGGACCCCTCCAAACAAAACACATCAAATTTAAAAAATAATAGAACTGTTTTAGGGAAAGGTGTGGAATATATTCTTAGTTCCAAACACATTTTGTGAATAAATAAGACTTAGGTGCATCAATATATTATAGATAGATAGATAGATAGATAGATAGATAGATAGATAGATAGATAGATATAATGTAGATATCCAGGTCAATTTCTGGATAGATAATATATTTAGAGAGATATATAAATATAGAGGAGAGTAGATAGGTAGGTAGGAGTATTACTCAGCCATAAAAAAGACTTAATTCTTAATATTTATGACAATGTGGATGGACCTAGAGGGTATTATGCTAAGTGAACTAAGTCAGAGAACAATAAATACCATGTGATATCATGTATATGTGGAATCTAAAAAATAAACAAAAAGCAGAAATAAACCCATAAATACAGAGAACAAATTGATGGTGGATAGGAAAAATGGGTGAAGGGAAGTGAGAGATACAAGCTTCCAGTTATGGAATGAATAAGTCATAGCAAGAGAAGGTGGATCATAGAGAATATAGTCAATTTTATATTATAGTAGTGTTGTATAGTGAGAGATGGCAGCAATACTTGTAAACATAGTATAATGTACTGACTTATTGAATCACTATGTTGTACAACTGAAACTAATATAGCGTTGTATGTCAACTGGAAACATCCCTCCACCTCTCGATCTCTCCAAAGAGAGAATATGGTCTATTAATAACAACCCCCAAGGGGCGCCTGTGTGGCTCAGTCATTAAGTGTCTGTCTTCGGCTCAGGTCATGATCCCAGAGTCCCAGGATCGAGCCCTGCATTGGGCTCCCTCCTCGGAGGGGAGCCTGCTTCTCCCCTTCTCACCCCCCCCACCTGTGTTCCCTCTCTAGCTATGTTTTTCTCTGTCAAACAAACAAACAAACAAACTCTTAAAAAAAAAACCCAAAAATAGGTTTTAAGGCTATAACCTGTGCATCAGGATAGGACTTCCTACCTTTCAAACTCAGTAATGGTATGTGATCCGCCTTAGGAGATTCTAGATATGCTTTGCTTCCTCCACCTTGCTCCCTTCTTCAGTCCTTTCCTGTTAACACTTTGGGGATGAATAGCATGGCCTTTTGGAGGACTTCAGAGAACCAGCCTAACAAAGCTAATGTCTCTAGGGTGATTTAACTCAGTTTCCCTAGAAATAAGCATGAGAATGAAGTTTTGAGGCCTACTGAGCCCTTTTTTGATCTGAGAATGAGTTGGAAAACTCAAACCTCCCTCCTTTCTTTGCTCTTTTCAAGGAGGTAAAGGGCCTTGTGACGGGGCAGACTTGCCAGATTAAGCACTTAGGGTGCCATGGGAAATAAATTGGAAAATAAATAATTGAAAAAAATTGACAACAGATTCATGTTAATGAGACTTTGACAGCTTTCAGAATTCTTCAGTCAAGCTTCAGGTTTGGGGGGACAAGAGAAAGCTTTTTGTCTACTAGGTTTACACTTGGGTTTAGATTGAGGTGCAGGTGCTTTCCACTTGGCTGGCAAAGTTCCTTCAACTGCTAGAATTTGAAAAGCAGCCAGGGCAGGGTTGGGAGCATTTCTCACAACTGTACTAGGCCAAGTTTCCCTCAGGAACCAATTATCGTTTGGCACAAAAGAGCCCTTGGCCAGTGAAAGTTCCAGCACACCATGTGGTCCAGGTGGCTGCACTTTTGAAGAAGAAAGGGGCAGAGGGTACTCACCGTGCCAGTGAGCAGAGCTCTCACAATGTGGGGAAACATTCCTTCTCTTCTACCTTCACAAGAAAGGAAGTTTGGAGTGTTTGTTCTCTGCTATTGGCCCTTCTCCTCATCACTGATGCTCTGGGCCCATTTGCTATAGTAGATTGTTCTGTGCTAGTTGTGTTGGTGAAAGGACAAATACACCTATAGGTGATTTTCTGTTATTATAGGTTTTTTACTTTCTCATTTTTTAAAAAGACTTTATTTATTTATTTTGAGAGAGAGAGAGAGAGAGAGAGAGAGAGAGAACAAGTGAGGGGGAAGGGGAAAGGAGAGGGTAGAGGGAGAAAGAGGCTAGCAGGCTCTGTGCCAAGTAGGGAGCCTGATGGATATGGGGCTCAGTCCTAGGACTCCAGGATTATGACCCCAGGTAAAGGCAGACACTTACCCAACTGAGCCACCAAAGCATCCCTTTCGTTTTTTTTAAGTCCCATCACCACAATGAAAATATAAGATCCTTGAAGTCAAGGATTACGTGATGCATTTCTTTTTTATGTTTCTACCCTAGATCTTTCACAGTATAAATAATATATGCTGTGTGTTGATGATGACATTTACAAATAATTTCCTCTATTGTATTTGTACAAAATACTGAAGAATAGCCATCATGAAAATGTGGGTTAGATTATAAGTCTTCTTTTTGCTTATCTGCATATTCTAATTTTTCCATAATGATTGGGAGGGAGGGAGACTCGCTGCCCTTAACAACCTTCTTCCCTCCTAGAGGGAAAAGGGGCCACAAATATATTTGAACATAAAATTCACTAACTAAATAAATACATACATTTTTAAAAAAAAACCAGCCAAAGCTAACTTTTATTGAACACTTACTATATACCAGGAACTGCTTTAAGTACTTTATATGTGTTAGCTCATTTAATCCTAAAAATGATTCTTCTAATCACAGATGTCTCACATTGTCATAGGAAATATCCTGTGCTCAAAAACTGGGTTATTTCCTGACTTTACACAAACAGACTGACGTACTTTATAATCCTAGTCATCATGACATGGTAACACCTGTACATTCATTTGAAAGACTTTAGGGAAATGGTCAATATATTGGTCAGTACATTGTGAAATTGGGACTTGTATGTGTCACAAGTATAAATTCAAGTGAACTAAAGAAATTATTTCTAATCATTGGAGATTTTGAAACTGTCTACTGGGTCCCATATCACTTCCTCGTGGCATGACAAGAACCTGTTCACTAGATGACAAGTCTCCGAAGTATCACTCTGCTTAAGTAATTCATCTTAAGGAGCATGGAGTGACCACATGTGCACTTAAAATGATTCTATTTAAAGTGAAATATAGCCTGTAACATACAGAGTTTTTGATGTTGGCCTTCTAGCTCTGAGGATTCCCCCATCTGATGGGCAGTAGAAGCCACCTGAGATTCCCTAATATTTCTAGGGAAGCAAAAATCATGTAATGAAAGCAGAGAAGTTGGTGCTAACCCAAGGCCAACCTATCACCCCACCCAAACCAGAAAAGCAGGAGGTTGATGCCATGGAATGTGCTAATACCTCCTGCCAACCACCAGCTGGACTCAGAGCTTTGTGAGGTGGTTCCTGGAACTTTGGGCAAATGGAATTGAGAGAACAGGTCACACTACCACTGTCAGAAACTGGAGACATCACTGCAGATATAACAGAATCTATCACTTTAAAGAAAATAGTAATCATACAGACTATTAGCAATGAAAATCCTGCCTATTTTGATTGGCCTGCTGACATTCTAAAATATTTCTCCGTTTTGGCCCAGAGTCAAGAATAGACATTACAGAGGCAAGAAGTAGAAATAGCTATTGTTGGCAGAAAAGACAATCAGAATTTTGAAGCTGGGAAGTCTTAAGACCTTCCATTTCCCAGAGAGGAAACAGAGGCATAAAAAGATTCACAGACTTACCTAATATCACATAGTGCAGTCAGTACTGGAATCCAGATTTCTGGACCTCCAGTTCAATATGCTTTCATTTCAGATATTACCGTTTTTTTTTTAAAGTAACATTTCAGAAAATGGAAAGTTTAGCAAAAGAAAAAAATTACCCATAATCACTACTTTCCAATAACTATTGTCATTTTTATTTTCTTCTAACTTATTATTTTCATGTCTTTAACATAACTATAATCATGTTTCTCATTTTCAAAACCAAAAATAAGCCTTTTGTCACTTAAAATTTAAGTGAATATTATATGTTCATCCCTGTTTATTTTTTGTTTAAGGTTTTATTTAAATTCCAGTTGCCATATAGTGTAATATGAATTTCGAATGTAGGGTTTAATAATTCAACACTTACGTACAACCTCCAGTGCTCATCAGAAATGCAGTCTTTAATCCCCATAACCCATTTAACAAGACCCCTGCCCCCCCAGTGCACCTCCCCTCCAGCAATCCTCAGTGTATTCTCTATAGTTAAGAGTCTGTTTTATAGTTTGCCTCTCTCTCTTTTTTCCTCTCTATGTTCATCTATTTCATTTCTTAAATTCCACATATGAGTGAAGTCATGTGTTTATTATTGAATGCTAACATGCCCCAGTGTACTGTTCTAAAAAACACAAACCCTGTTCCACAGAACTAGCATTCTAGTGGGGTAGACATTGAATACATACGTGAGGGGTGCCTGGGTGGCTCAGTTGGTTAAGCGACTGCCTTCGGCTCAGATCATGATCCTGGAGACCCGGTATTGAGACCCACATCGGGCTCTCTACTCAGCTGGAAGCCTGCTTCTCCCTCTCTAACTCCCCCTGCTTGTGTTCCCTCTCTTGCTGTGTTTCTCTCTGTCAAATAAATAAATAAAAATCTTTAAGAAAAAAAAAGAATACATAAATGAAACAGTAATGTACAATATTCTACAACCCATGAGGAAAATTTGTTTCTGAATAAAGGCCCTTGTGGGAGAAAATATAGCTCATTCTCTCATAGGCTGAAATTGTAACTAGCATTAATTTCAACTGGAAAAAAATTTTTTTTCTCTAACCCCTAAATTAACTCCCAGTTATGCTCAAAAACAAAGCCAATGCCATTAAAATAGACCCAATTCTATCATAGGTAAATAACTATCATAAGACTGTGCTCACAAAGCATCTATATGCTACCCAGTGTTTATGTAATTAAATGTTTAAGAAGAAAAGAGCAATAAGGAATAAAGACATGAATGAAAATGATGCACAAGATGAATATTTCCATGAGTACTTTAAAGGAAGAAACTTAAAGCAATCCACAGTATTTTCAAGACTGCAAGGATGACACATGGGTGCTTATGCCAAATGCGCCTAGTGGCTTCCTAGCCCAAGAAGTTTAAATCCATCTTCTTGAATGTGAAGAATGACTCATAAGCTGAAATGAAGGTATTACTTCTTGTAACACCCTCCACCCCCACTGCAAACACATTTCTGTCCAGAACAGCAGGACTGAATAGAGTAATGGCAGGTAGTGGTAAGTGGTAGGAAACAAAAATAAAAATATATTTTAATATATTTTAATAAATATATATGTATGTATATATATGACCAAAGTGTCATTCAGGAAGCTACTGGATGGTGTATGCCACCAAGATAAAGGAGTGTACTAAAGAAGACACATGAAATTCAGGTAATAAGAGATCAACTGGAAAAAGACTGGGAAGATCCCTGGAGTATGATAAACTGAGATCCTGACGTAACAACTATGTAGCAGTTCTAGAGAACAAACAGTCCACAGTGATGACCTGATGTAGTGAGACAAATTGAGTGGGGATTTACACTCTTGGGGAAGAGTTTGGGAAAGAGATGACTGGGGGAAACATGCAGAAGGTCTTCTTTTTTGAGTATGTAGATATTCCTTAGTCCTCCAGCTTTCAGTATAATAGCTAGGCTACAGTTGTTTCCAGTTCCTCTGTCTAGAGTCTCTCTGGTTTAACCTCTTCTAGAAGTGAAATTAAGTCTTCTGCTGGGTGGGGGAGGGGCTGTTGCCCAGCTGCCCAGGGTAAGGATAAAATTTCCGCATATATGGATTTTCAACCAATTCCCTTTTCAGCCACCCCTCCTAGCACCTTCTCCCCTTCAAGAATTTTTGCTACCTCCAATTCCTGATTTTTTTGACTTCTGAGGCACAACTAAGCCTGCTTCTAGGATTTCTACTCTGTTAGCTTGAATTTTAGCTTCCTCTGGTTTTTTAAGTAAGTTTCAGTGTATTCATCTGCTTTTTGGCTTCCAAAATTTTTTCTTCTTCTTCCAAAATGTCTTGTTTTCTCTCTCACTGTGTTTATCTCTTAATGGTTTATGCTATTTTTGTCCACTGCAGTCATGTCAGTGAGGTTTGAGAGGGAACAAAGGTGAATATGTATTCAATCTGTCATGCTGTTTAAAACCTAGTTTTCTTTTAAACTGTAAAATATTTGCATATAGTTTAATGAATAACATAGTTTAATGAATAACAATCATTGACCAATACTCAAATCAAGAGATAAAACATTGCCAGCACCCTGAAAGCTCTCTATGTATCCCTTCCTGATGGCAACTTGCTACCTCTCCCCAGAGATAACACTATTCTATCTTTTATGATTACAGCTTCCTTCTTTTTCTTTATGGTTTTACCAATATTTACAATCATTGTGAAAGAACACAATATAGATTGGTCTGTTTTGGAATTTTATATACATAGAGTCATGTAATGCATGTTCTTTTGTGTCTGACTTCTTTTAGTTAACTCTAAAATTCTACCATATCATTGCACACATCCATTTCGATTGTGTAAGGATACCACAAACTATTAATCCATGTTACTGTGGCTGTACTTTTGGGTTGTTTCCAGTTTGAACTAAGCCTTATAGCTATAGACATTCTTGCACGTACTCCTTGGTGCACAGATACATAAATTTCATTTGATATACAATAGGATGTGAAAATTTGGGATCACAGTACATGAATACCTTCCTCCTTATATTACCAGTCATTTCCCAAAGTATTTATATCAACATTATATTCATGTTCCCACTGCTCCACATTCTCACCAACAGTTGATGTTACCTGACTTTAGTTTTTACCAATTTGGTAGCTATACAACCTAGCATACTTAGTAAGAAATACAGTTGACCCTTGAACAACAGTGCTTTGAACTGTGCATGTCCACTTATAAGCATATTTTTTCAATAAGCAGAACAGTACTGTAAATATACTTTCTCTTCCTTATGATTTTCTTAACATTTTCTTTTCTCTAGTTTATTTTAAAAATACAGTATATAATATACCACAAAATATGTTAATTGACTATTTTTCTTATTATGTCAGTCACCATATAGTACATCATTAGCTTTTGATGTAGTGTTCCATGATTCATTGTTTGCATATGACACCCAGTGCTCCATGCAATCCGTGCCATCCTTAATGCTCATCACCAAGCTACAGAGGGCTGATATCTAAGATCTATAAATAACTTCTCAAACTCAATACCCAAGAAACAAATAGTCAAGTCAAAATATGGGCAGAAGATATGAGCAGACACTTCTCCAAAGACACTTCTCCATACAAATGGCTAATAGACACATGAAAAAGTGTTCATCATCATTAGCCATCAGGGAAATTCAAATAAAAATTATACTGAGATACAACTTACACCAGTTAGAATGGCAAAAATTAATAAGGCAAGAAACAACAAGTGTTGGAGAAGTTGTGGAGAAAGGGGAACCCTCTTACACTGTTGGTGGGAATGCAAGTTGGTGCAACAATTTTGGAAAACAGTGTGGAGGTTCCTCAAAAAATTAAAAATAGAACTACCCTATAACACAGCCATTGAACTACTGGGTATTCATCCCAAAGATACAGATGTAGTGAAAAGAAGGACCATATGCACCCTAATGTCGATAGCAGCAATGTCCACAATAGCCAAACTGTGGAAAGAGCCAAGATGCCCTTCAACAGACTAATGGATAACTGACTATTAATATTATTGGTAAGGCTTCATGTCAACAATAGGCTATTATTCAGGGAGTCAAAAGTTATCTGTGGATTTCGACCATGCAATTAGGGTCAGTGTACCTAACTCCTGCAGTATTCAAGAGTCAACTGTATTTTGCTTAGTTTTCCATGTACCTGCCATTACTTTACCATTCCACTTTTTGAAAGAATTTTTAAAATTCTTTTCTCATAAAGGTCAAACTGTAAGGCAATCTGTATATTTCATTGTTTTTGTTTTCTTGTTTGTCTTGAGGGGTATGTTCCACATGGAGCTTCTTAGTCTTCCTGGATCAGCTGTTTCCTCACTCCCTGTCTTCCTCTTTCCGCATCTTCTCCTTGTTCTCATAGAGCACATTCCCCAGAAGCTTTATTAGGAATGATGTGTAGAGAATACAATTTGGGAGATCTTGTGTATTTGAAAACATCTTTATTCTCCTCTCACATTTGCTTGATAGTTTGATTAGGTTAGAATTTTAGGTTGGAAATAATTTTCTAAAGAATTTTGAAGGTACTTTATTGGCCTCTAGCTTGCAGTGTTGCTGTTGAGAAGTCTGATGCCATCCTGATTTCTGATTTTTGTATGTGACTACTTCTTCGTCTTCTTTTTTTTAATCTTCTGGAAGCATTTAGGATTGTTTATATATGGGGTTCTGGCATTTCAGAATGTTGGGTCTTGATGTGGGTCTTTTTTTTTTAAGATTTTATTTCTTTATTTTAGAGAGAGAGAGAGAGCACACACATGTAATCAGGGAAAGGAACAGAAGAAGAGAGAGAGAGAGAGAATCCCAAGCAGACTTTGTGCTGAGTGTGCAACCCAATGTGGGGCTCAATCCCAGGAGCCTGAGATCATGACTTGAGCTGAAATTGAGTGGTCACTTAACCCTCTTAGCCACTCAGGAGCTCCTTAATGTGGGCCTTTTTAAATTCACTGTCTAAACAGTTGGTAAGCACTTTCAGTTTGAAGAATTTACCATAGAACACTCATGAAAGAAACTGAGGAAGACACAAAGAAACAGAAAAATATTACCACACTCATAGATTGGAAGAACAAATAGTGTTAAAACATCTTTTTAAATTTTTTTATTAAAAAATAGTGTTAAAACATGCTGTGTAGAACAGTCTATCTGTTTAATGTAATCCCTATTAAAATACCATCAACTTATGACACAGAGCTGAAACAGATAATCCTAAATTTGTATGGAACCAGAAAAGACCTGAATAGCCAGAGGAACGTTAAAAAAGAAAAGAAAAGCTGGTGGCATCACAGTGCCTGATTTCAAGCTCTATTAGGGCTGTGCTCATCAAGACAGTCTGGTACTGGCACAAAAACACACATATAGATCAATAGAATAGAGAACCCAGAAATGGACCCTCAACTATATGGTCAACTAAGATTTGACAAAGCAGGAAAGAATATCCAATGGATAAAGACAGTCTCTTCCACAAATGGTGTTTGGGAAACTGGACAGCCACATGCAGAAGAATGAAACTAGGTCATTTTCTTACATCATAAAAATAGATAAACTTAAAATGGATGAAGGACCTCAATGTGAGATAGGAATCCATCAAAATCCTAGAGGAGAACATAGGCAGCAATCTCTTCAACCTCGGCCACAGCAACTTCTTGCTAGACATGTCTCCAAAGGCAAGGGAAATAAAAGCAAAAATGAACTCTTGAGACTTCATCAAGATAAAAAGCTTCTGGGGTGCCTAAGTGGCTCAGTTGGTTAAGCCACTGCCTTAGCTCAGGTCATGATCTTGGAGTCCCAGGATCAAGTCCCATATCGGGATCCCAGCTCCGTGGGGAGTTTGCTTCTCCCTCTGACCTTATCCTCTCTCATGCTCTCTCTCACTCACTCTCTCTCAAATAAATAAATAAAATCTTTTTTAAAAAAAGATAAAAAGCTTCTGCACAGCAAAGGAAATAATCAACAAAACTAAAAGGCAACCTATGGAATGGGAGAAGGTATTTGCAAATGACCTATCAGATAAAGAAATGATATCCAAAGTCTATAAAGAACTTATCAGACTCAATACCCAAAGAACAAATAATCCAATCAAGAAATGGGCAAAAGACACGAACAGACATTTCTCCCAAGAAGATATACAAATGCCCAACAGACACATGAAAAAATGCTCCACGTCCCTCGGCATCAGGGAAATACAAATCAAAACCACAATGAGATACCACTGCTCACCAGTCAGAATGGCTAAAATTAACAAATCAGGAAATGACAGATGTTGGTGAGGATGCAGAGAAAGGGTAACCCTCTTTCATTGTTGGTGGGAATGCAAGCTGGTGGAGCCACTCTGGAAACAGTATGGCGATTCCTCAAAAAGTTGAATATAGAGCTACCCTATAACCCAGAAATTGCACTGCTACGTATTTTCCCCAAAGATACAAATGTAGTGATCCAAAAGGACACCTGTACCCCAATGTTCATAGCAGCCATGTCCAAATAGCCAAACTATGGAAAGAGCCCAGATATCTTCTGAGAGATGAATGGATTAAGAAGATGTGGTATATATACACAATGGAATACTACTCAGCCACCAAAAAAAATGAAATCTTGCCATTTACAACAATGTGGATGGAAGTAGAGGGTATTATGCTAAGCAAAATAATTCAATCAGAAAAAGACAATTATCATATCTCACTCATATGTGGAATTTAATAAATAAAACATAAAATCGTAGAGGATGAGAGGAAAAAAGAACAAGACAAAATCAGAGAGGGAGACAAACCAATAAGAGACTCTTTTTAAATTAACATATAATTTATTATTCCTTTCAGGGGTACAGGTCTGTGAATCATCAGTCTTAAACAATTCACAGCACTCACCATAGCACATACCCTTCCTAATGTCTATCACCCAACCACCCTATTCCTCCTCCCCCTCTTCCCTCCAGCAACGCTGTTTGTTTCCTCAGATTAAGAGTCTCTTTAGGGTTTGTCTCCCTCCCCAGTCCCATCTTGTTTCATTTTTTTCTCTCTTCCCTCCATGACCCCTTGCCCTACCTCTTAAATTCCTCATATCAGAGAGATCATATGATAGTTCTCTTTCTCTGATTGACTTATTTCACTTAGCATAATACCTTCTAGTTCCATCCATGTCATTGCAAATGGTGAGATTTCGGGTTTTTCTGATGTCTGCATTATATATATATATATATATATAAAACATCTTCTTTATCCATTCATCTGTTGATGGACATCTAGGTTCTTTTCATAGTTTGGCTATTGTGGACATTGTTGCTGTAAACATTCAGGTGCACGTGCCCTTTCGGATCACTACATTTGTATCTTTACGGTAAATACCCAGTAGTGTGATTGCTAGTCGTAGGGTAGCTCTATTTTTAACTTTTTGAGGAACCTCCATACTGTTTTCCAGAGTGGCTGCCCCAGCTTGCATTCCCACCAACAATGAGGGGAGGGTTCTCCTTTCTCTGTATTCTCGCAACAGCTATCCTTTCCTGACTTGTGAATTTTGGCCACTCTGACAGGTATGAGATGGTGTCTCACTGTGGTTTTGATTTGTATCTCCCTGATGCCAATAAGAGGCTTTTATTCATAGGAGACAAAGTGAGGGTTACTGGAGGGGAGGGAGGTGGGGGTGATGGGATAACTGGGTGATGAGCACTGGGTAGTATATGAGACTGATGAATCACTGGCTTCTACCTCTCAAACCAATAATACATTATATGTTAATTAATTGAAATTAAATTTAAAAAAAGAATCATAGTCTTAAGATTTGGGGAAACTTTCTTGAATTTTCCTTTGATAATTTCCTTTCCTCCATTCTCTTTCTAGAATTCCTATGTTTTAGACTCCCAAGATTGAACTTCTAAATTTCTTTTAACTTCTATTTTTCATCTCTCTGTACTTTTGTCCTGCTTTATAGAAGGTTTCTTCAACTTTATCTTCTGACCTTTCACTAATTGTTAATTTCTGCTTCTGTATTTTTTTGATTTTCAAGAGCACATTCTTATCCTCTGTGAAATGGCAAACTCTTTGCATTTCACAGCATGCAGAATTTTCCTTGTTTTCTCAGAAAATAACTCTAGATTTTTAAGGTTTCCCTTTGCTTCCTACATTGACTGTTTTTTTAAATATATTTTTCTTTTTTTAATGTAAAAGATTTTATTTATTTGTTGAGAGAGAGAGAGAGAGAGAGAAAACAGGAGCAAGGGAGAGGGGCAAAAGGAGAGGGAGAAGCTGACCACCCTGTTGAGCTCCATCCCAGGGCTCTGGGATCCTGACATAAGCCAAAGGCAGACACTTAACTGACTGAGCCACCCAGGTGCCCTGTAATGCTTTTTTAATGGTTTGTTTTTGTTTCTGTCTTTCCTGAAAAGGGTTTTCTCTAAGGGATAGTGATCCCTGACTATCCATTCATATTAAGAGAGGCAATAGAAGCCAGCAGGCAAGTGTTTGTGGAGGCTGGGCTCATTGATGGGAGGGCCTCACTTTAGCATGGTCAGGTAGGGGCCCTGCTTTTTTATAGAACCCCTAAATGCCAGCATTCTCTTGGGCTGCTTGGTTTCTTCAGAAAGAAATCCTCTCCAGTCCTGCCTGAGAAAGTATACAAATTTGGGAGTCCTCATGTTGCAAACCTAGTAGGAAAAGAATGGGGAGTGTGTCTCACCATTCAGTAGACATTTCTCTAATCCCTGTTTTCTAGGAAAATGCCTCACTCTAGTGCTTAACTGTGACAGGTGTCCTTAGCTGGAGTTTTGTTTTTTTTGTTTTGTTTTGTTTTTTACTTTACCTCTCTAGAATCTAGAAGATTCCTGTAGTTTTCTACTTAGGAAAAAGGGTAGGTACTTACCTGACTGTCAGTCACAAAAAACTCCTTATATGACTCTTTCAGTTTTTCATTCTACTTCATACCCCACCTTTAGAAGTATATGGCCCCTCTGATTTCTGACTTTTCCCAGGGGTATTATTGTATAAATTGCTTTGTCAGCTTCCTTTCCTTAAGGTCTTTCATAAGTGAGGAAACCTGAAACTTATGCACTTTCCACATGTATATCTGCATTTATTCTTTTAAAACTGTGGCAAACTTTTGTTAGCAATCATCTCATCTTGCCTTTTCTCTGTCCTTATGGGCTGACACCTTTTTTAACTCCTTTGATGCCATCTTAGTGGTGATTTAGGAAGTACTAGAGTATGTGCAAGAAATATATTTTAGTACATGGTTTTTATTCTTTGTGTATAACTTTCTGTATCCAAAAGAAGATTTGAGATTCCTTGCAATAAAAGATACATATGCAGGAAAGGTTGAGACTGGGGAGAAGACAACAAAAATTGATTAGCAAAAGGAGGGATATATCTGTGCCAGAAAACCAGGCTAAGGGTCTAGTTTATGATAGTACAAAAGTTGGCCTTACTAAACTGCTATAGCAGTTTTTCTAGAAGGAGAAATATGATGCATTTTGTAGCCCTTATTATTTAGTAGGAAGCATACCAACACATTAGATAAAACTTCTCCTACTAAAATTATTAGGTTGGTTGATCCCATTACTTAATAAAAGTACCTAGTCCACAACTCAGAGTTGATTACAGTGAGTTGGTTAGAGTGAGATCCAGATAAGAAAGAAACAAAAGAAGACGTGAGTGGGGGATAGATGCTAAGATTCCTATATGTCTTTCCCAACTCCACCCATGTGATGCCAATGGCCATTGTACTGACTTGAAATTTCCAACTTTACTCAACTGTTCCTAGGTGGAAGGATATTAAGAAAGTACTTTGTAGAGGGAGACTCATGTGCTCTTATCTTCCTTTGCCAATTCAGAAGGGTATTCTCAGAGTCCCCTAGTAACTGTGATAGGGATTCCAAGGCAAAGAATAGGCAGACAGCAGAGAATTATGTTGGTAGTACACTTTCCTTGACTTCCTCTCAAAAAGCGAGAGGAAACCACCCATAGGTAAGCATATGAGTAAATCTAGATTCAAGATCCAATAATGTCACTGATTTCCGACTTTCACTTTTAGAAATTTGGGGGGAAATTCCGGATGCCAACAAGCATCGTAAAGTAGGATGAATACAGTAGGTTTAGCATTTTTTTTAGGCAACAAACTCAGTTCTAGGGGTTTACAAAGATGGGCAATCATGGTCCCTTTTCCCAAGGAGCTTATCTTCCACCCACAGGAGATAATAAAATGACACGGACATTTAATAGAGGAGACACCTTGCAGAGATTACAACCCTCCTACGTGGAGAACTAGTACCTCTTCCCTACCCTCAGGGTGAATCTGTGCAGCGCACAATGAGAACCCTGTCCTTCTGGCTGGGGATGATTGGATTAGGGCTGGGTACATGTGACCATAGCTGCCCCAGAAGGATTTCTGCCCCAGAAGGATTCTAGAATTAGAATTCAGAGATGCTAATGGGTCTCCCCAGTCCGCTGAATTAAGGACATTTTTGACCATACACCCATGGCAATACAGAAAACACATCTGGAGAAAAAGAGGGGAAAAGTGAACCAGCATGTAGAATGGCTTTCCAGTTCCTGCTTTTGGACTCATGGAATCCATAAGATACTCCTGCAGTAAGAACCTTGATCAAAACAGCTTCATTACTGTACTACCAAGAAGGCCAACAAATGAGTATAAACATACTAAGAGGACTAAGGTAGGTGAGAGAGTATAGCTGGTTGTAAAACAGGTGGGATTAGGAGATGCTGTTTCCTGGTGAGTCTGAGTGTCAGGCAGTGAGAACAGGAGAAAATGCTCTCTGTCCAAGAGAGTCATAAGTGCAAATATAGCAGATTTTACATAGTTGGGATATAATTCCAAGCCACATGTTTGTTTAAATGATTGAGTTGCTTGGATTTAGCTTCTATTTCCTTCTTTTAGTTCCCTTTGAAAATGTTACACAAATAATGCCAGCTCACAAAAAATAAAATCTGAGATAGCTTTCTTCCTTCACATACTGGGTTGGGCTAGATGTATTCTGTGGATTGTTTACCAAAAATCACCTGGTAAATTATAAAGATGTATGACAATGAACAAGGTGGCCTGAAATAGACCTATACCCAGGTACTTTTGACTGGAGTGTCTATTTTACAGAATGACCTGGAGTCACATTGCTTTGCAAGACTGACTCATGTACTGTTAGTAATATTTCAAGGCAAGCCACTTAAAATATGTCCTGAGGACTGATACTGGAAATGATCTTGTTTTCCATATGCTTCCAAGTATCTTCATTTAAATGCACATATTTATGTCTACATTTAACATCTATCTGCATTTGAACTCCACAAAATACAGCATTGTGATTCAAGAAATTATGAGATTAGACCTGGAATAAAAATCTTAATTGCTACCATTTCTTTGGGTGTTTTCATCTTCCTATGCCAGTTCTCTCATCTGAAAAATGCCAATGATTCCTACCTTAAGGATAGTTAAAAGAATTACACTAGATAATGTATAAGGTGCCTAGCATGCCCTAGGTCCCATGATAAAACTCCTTAATTAGTAGGTATTAATACTGTAGAACTGTCATGTTTAAGAGAGACTGTTGGGGATCAGAAATTTTACTGAATGAAAAGGCAGAAACCCATAGCTCAGACTTCTTACTCTCCTTTGTAATTGCTTACCTGCCTAAGGACTGGAAGCTCAACTCACTGCACACTGTCACCAGAATTGCCCATTAATTTATCAAATAAGGCAATCTAATGACTCTAGGTGTATCTTCTCATAAGGACCCAGACTGCTGAACTGGAAAGCTAAAAGTGCAGGCTTGACAATTACCCTTGGACCCACACTCCCCCATAGGGCGCCAGCTTATTTAAAGGGTGCGTTTCCTCAGGTGCCAGTTGGTAGCTAACCTTTAGGTCGAGCGCTCCCTGTGAATTCGCCGCCTAGCGCAGGTGGAGGCACCAGTTTTCCCAGGTGTCCGCGGTGCTCGGCAAGCCCGGCCACCCGGAGCCCGGCACCAGGTAAGGGTTTGCCTGGCGGAGGTGCTTTCCGAAGTCCCAGTTAAAGGAACTGGGCGGACTGCGGTGGGCGCAGAGGCCACTGACCGCGCCTTCCAGCCTTCCCACCTCCGCGGGGCCGCTCGGGGCCGGTTGGGGGACGGATAGCTGGAAGACGCCTCCAATCCTCGCGGGCGCCACGCCCGCCGCGCCCGAGGCACCGGGAATAAGTAGAGAGCGCCGGGCAGCAGAGGTAAAGCGCGGACCCGGGCAGCGCGCTGCAGGGCCACAGTTTGTACGCAGGGCCCGGGCGACCGAGCGACCATGGACCCGCCGCGGGACATCGGGACCTTCGTAGTGTGGGACTACGTGGTGTTCGCCGGGATGCTGCTCATCTCGGCTGCTATTGGTATCTACTACGCCTTCGCCGGGGGTGGCCAGCAGACCTCCAAGGACTTCTTGATGGGCGGCCGCAGAATGACTGCCGTGCCCGTGGCGCTGTCCCTCACAGCCAGCTTCATGTCGGCAGTCACCGTCCTGGGCACCCCCTCGGAGGTCTACCGTTTTGGGGCCATATTCAGCATCTTTGCTATCACCTACTTCTTTGTGGTGTTAATCAGCGCGGAGGTCTTCCTCCCGGTGTTCTACAAACTGGGAATTACCAGCACCTACGAGGTAAGGGGTGAGAGGGCGCTGGGGAGGAAAAGGGACAAGGCTTTTCAGGGTCTTGGAGGGATTTTCCTAGGGTCAGGCCCACCATCATGTCGAAATCTCTCTGTGTCCTGGTCCATCAACTCCCCTGCCCTCACCTTTTGGGGAGAGGAGTCCGGTGAAGGTGGCAGAATCTTGGAGCTTACTCACATGAGCTCAGTGAAAGAGAAGTTTCCAAAGTAAACGGAATAATTTGGATTAGTGCTCACAAAGGCCCTTTCTGCTTTAATATCTTTGATTCGGGGTCAAGGGGAAAGATTTTAATACTTTTTATCTGGGGGAGGGCAAGTTGTTCAAGTCTCAGCCCTTCTTCCTTGAAAAGAATTGCCTTGTCCCTGGTCTCCAGGCACCTTTCACTTTTCCAGGATAGTTGGAGAAGAATTTGCACTCTCCCCTCCTTGCCTTGCCTCCATACACACACATTCCCTGGAGAGGCAGATTCCCAAATGGTTAAGATTCCGTAACTCTAGTCTCAGTACCTGTATTTGAGACCAGAGACTACCGTTTACTAGCTGTATAAACTTCGGTGATTTTTTTAACCTTTGTGCCCGTTTTTTCATCTCAAAATGAAAATGATACCAACTACCTCATCCAGTTTTGGGGAAGATTAAATGAGATTTTTTTTTCTTTTCTTTTCTTTTTTTTTTAAAAAGATTGTTTATTTATTTGACAGAGAGAAACACAGCTAGAGAGGGAACACAAGCAGGGGGAGTGAGAGAGGGAGAAGCAGGCTTCCCGACGAGCAGGCAGCCCAATGCGGGGCTCCATCCCGGGTCCCTGGGATCACCCCTAAATGAGATGTTTCAAGTGTAGCATTCAGAATAGTTTCTGGAGAAGGATGAGTGCTGGATAAATGCTGATCCTAAGTATTTGTGGTGGCAGTGGCAGAGGTGGTTGTTTTGGGGTCACTAGGAAGATTTGGCTGCAAGGTTATCACACTGGCCTACCCCTCTGTGTGGGGAAAGATGATTAAGGAAAACAGTCTTTCCTTTTTCACAGCTCCACTGGTTATAGATTTTCTGTAGGAAAGGGCTTTGCAAAGATGGGGAATGTTTAGTTTAGTTTAAAGAGCTATTGAATGGGAGTGCAGGATTTGGAGGGACTAAAAGCTCAAGGGAGTGGGGGGCCTGTTTAGTTGCCCTCACTGGTCTCCTTTCCCCAGGTGCTAACCCATGAGTAACGTGGACAAACCTGGACAAAGTTTCCTGTCTCACAGGTCATGATCCAAAGGGTGCTGACGCTCATTCTCAGCAGCCACCTCAGTCCTCAAGTTAGGTACTGTGTGCTCTATCCTGAGCCACTGCAAACTAGGTTTCCTAGTGAGGCTGGTTCAACTGGTGCTGGCTACAGGGCCTCAGTGGCACAAGTGTTGGTGACAAATGCCTGGGCTATAGTGACGCTATCCAGGGCGAGGTACCCCTGGGGCAGCAGTGCCTTCACCCTGGCCATTATGTTTGGGAGAGTTCAGTCATCATCCCAGAAGTGAGAACAGTGGAAGTTCTCTATTTTGCTCAAAGGTAACAAACTGGCTGTCCCAGACCAAACTGTTTTCTGTCTTTTTTTTTTTTTTTTTGACGCTTATGGTGTTTTGAAAGAAAATTAATTTAGCATTTCTGATGTTGATAAGTCAAATAAAATTCCAGATTCTAGTTTCTTTTGAAAATTTAGAAACCTGGGGGTGCCTGGGTGACTCAGTTGGTTAAGCAGTTAAGCATCTGCCTTTGGCTCAGGTCATGATCCCAAGGTCCCGAGGACATTGAGGCTCACATTGGGTTTCCTCCTCAGCAGGGAGCCTCCTTCTCCTCCCTCTCCCTCTACTCCCTCTGCTTGTGTGCTTTCACTCTCTCTCTGTCAAAAAAATAAATAAAATCTTAAAAAAAATTAAAGACTGGTGACACTGGGCTCACATTCCCTGTGGTGCAGGAGCAGACCTTTTAAAGCCATTGTTCTCACCCCCTGTTAATTTTTATATTGAGGCCTCATCATTGTAGGTGCATGGCTACTTTCTTATGATAGAGAAATCTTTATCTGCATTTTTGTCTTCCTCACAAATGCAAAGAGAAAATGGACAGGGGTGAAGGGAGTACTTGGTTTTGAGAGAGATGTGAGAGGACATATTTCTTAGTGGATATGAGATATATTGCAACATTGTAATATATGAATACCTGGCTGATCCCCTGGTGTATGTTACCTGATGAGCCATTAGGTAGTTTGAGTTCATGGGCTCCAATCTGTAGTTAACCAACTCTAGAACTCAAAGTGTTTTAAGAACCTGGCAAGAGGACTTCAGTCCCCAGAGAGGAATGCTCCTCTAATAAGCACTGACCCATGCCTCCTCAGGGTCAGCAACATTAACTCAACCAGAAACAGATTTCCCACACATTTCCTGCAGTGGAGACTGTTAGCAGGGTTCCAGCTAAAAATGGCAAAAAATTAACGTTTACCAAATGTTTAATACATGTGTGGTGCTGGGCTACATGTTTTACATACGTACATTATCTGACTCAATACTCCAAACAATCCTAAAAGGGAGGCACTATGAGAGCCCCAGGTTGCAGACAAAATTAAGCTACATAAGAGAGTATGAGGCAAAGTAGACACGTGTGTGGAGGCTATGCAGTGGTGCCTACTGTCTGCTTCTAAAAGCTCTGATAAGTCTGTTAATATACCCAGGCAGGACTTAAAAGAGTACAGAGAGAACAAGAGAAGTAGAACAGAACACCTAGAGTTGTGGGCATGCTGGGGGTATCCATGACTGGTGAGTACCCAGCCGTGGGGGTCAGGGACGTTAGATAACATGCTTTGACCTTGACAGTTGGCCAAAGCAAACACTTTCTTGTATTTTTTGTTTGTTTTATGCTGAGAGGTGGAACCACCTACACAGAATAGGTCCAGCATTGAGGGTTACCCTGGCTTTCTTGCTCAAATATGAAATCTCTTCCTATTTACATTTCTTCACTAGAGTTGGCTGTTCAGAGCATTTTTATTATCTATTTATCCCTGCCTCCAAAATATAAGCCTGATAGGTGTTTAGCCAATTCCGGACCCACAGACAAGAAGTATAATACAGGAATCCGGGCACCTGGGTGGCTCAGTGGGTTAAAGCCTCTGCCTTTGGCTCAGGTCATGATCTCAGGGTCCTGGGATGGAAGCCTGCATCAGGCTGTCTGCTCAGCAGGGAGCCTGCTTCTTCCTCGCCCCCCCCCCCCCAGTAGAGAGCCCGATGCGGGCCGTGATCCCAGGACTCTGGGATCATGATCTGAGCCAAAGGCAGAGGCTTTAACCCACTGAGCCACCCAGGCGTCCTGGATACCAATTTCTTAATGTCTTAATTTTGAATAACAGTTTATAATATTTCCCCATCCATTTATATCATTCAATAGTCTCCAAACTCCTGCAAAGTAATAGGGAAAAGAATTAATACTGTGATCCTCATTTTTAAGGAGAGGAGCCTAAGATCTTCAGTGACTGCCCTCAGCTTGTGCAGTTACCAGTAGGACTGGGTTGAAGGCTGGAACTCCTCCCAAAAACTATACTGTGCTGCTTTTTTTTTTTTTTTTACCTGTGAGTTGTTTCAGAAGGTTCTACAATGTATCAGTGCCACTTACTCAAAGCCATGGTCAGTTTGCTTATTTATTTGGAAGAATATAGTTGTTCTCTATCCAGATTTGAGCATTAAATAGTCCTAGACTTGCATTGTGACTCTGATAGCTGTCAGGTTGCAACTCTGGTGTTCTGTCTTAGGCCCGGTGTCCTTCCCTCCAGCAGGTAGTACTGGCCTCAGGGAGTTGTTGGGAGGATAGTGTACACAGCAAGTACTCTATAACTGTTACCTGTGATTATGGAGCAAAAATATCTGGTGTCATTTCCCCAGATTATTACTTAATGTCAGTTTTTCCTTCCTTTTTTTTTTTCTGGTATGAAGACTGTTGTCAGCTTTAAAATTCTTTCTACATGAGTAATAATATTCAAGTTAAAGAATTTTGAGACCCCAGCTTCCTTCCAGCTCTAAAAGTCTAACTCTATAACATTTTGACATATGATATGAGAGATGAGCTGACTATATTTTAAGATACAGGCGATGCCCAGGAGAGTATGAAAAATTGGCAGAGTTGTTGGCTCTGAACAGAAAATGACTTAGGCTGATTTAAGTAAAAAATTTATTTGGGAGGATATGGGATAGCCCATAGAACAGAGTGAAAAGCTGAACAAATAGGCTGTGAAAAGGGCAGAAGCCAGGGAAGCCTCTTCAGGCCACTGTCAGATCAGTTTGCTTCTGCTCCAGTCATTTTCTGTCTTTATAATATACCTCCAAGAGCCAAATACCCATTGAAGGGAGGAGCTGATTGGCTGAGCTTGGGTCACGTGCCTTAGTCAAAAGAGGCAGGGTATCCTGATAGATAATCCCATCACAATTGCCTGCAGTGGGAAATGGCTGATTCCCACGTGAATCAGCAAAATGTCTGAAGTTGATACCAAGAGAAAGGGGAGAACAAGACTTTGCTCATTTTAAAATTGCAGAATATAATCCATTTAGATGATTTTGTGGAAAAGCTGAAACTAGGGATGGAGAACAGATCAGTGATTGCCAAGGTTTAGGAGTTGGGGCACAGTTTGACCGCAAAGGAACAACATAACAAAGTTCTCTGAGGAAGATGGAACTGTTCTTTATGTGGTAAAACCCAGTGAACGGTACTTTAAAGCAAGAGACAATTTTGCTATATGTAAAGAAAAATACTTAGTAACATAGGAATACAGAATGCAAGTCACTTATGAAGTTGCTTTAAATTCTTTTATTTTTAATTCAATTTAGTTAACATACAGTTAGTGTATTATTAATTTCAGAGATGGAATTTGGTGATTCATCAGCTGCATGTAACACTCAGTGCTCATTACTTCGCATGCCCTCCTTTATGCCCATCGCCCAGTTACCTCATCCCCCCACCTACCTCCCCTCCAGCAACCTTCAGTTTGTTTCCTGTAGTTAAGAGTCTCTTATGGTTTGCCTCCCTTTATGTTTTTATCCTATTCTATTTTTTTCTTCCCTTACCCTATGTTCATCTGTTTTGCTTCTTAAATTCCACATATGAGTGAAATCATGTGGTATTTGTCTTTCTCTGATTGACTTATTTCATTTAGCATAATACCCTCTAGTTCCATCCACATTGTTACAAATGGCAAGATTTCATTCTTTTTTTTTTTTTTAAAGATTTTATTTATTTGACAGAGAGAAACACAGTGAGAGAGGGAACACAAGCAGGGGGAGTGAGAGAGGGAGAAACAGGCTTCCCGCTGAGCAGGGAGCCCAATGTGGGGCTCGATCCCAGGACTCCGGGATCATGACCTGAGCCGAAGGCAGTCGCCCAACCAATTGAGCCACCCAGGCGCCCCAAGATTTCATTCTTTTTGATGATTGAAGTTGCTTTAAGTTTCTAACCCCTTTACTTCTTAAGGAACTGATTTTTTAAGGGTATATAAAGTTTTCACATATTAACCATTTCTTCCTTTTTTGGAAACAGTATTTAGAGCTCCGATTTAACAAGTATGTCCGTCTGTGTGGAACAGTCCTCTTCATTGTTCAAACAGTAAGTCACTCTCGATTAGTTTGCTTTAGCTTCTGTTGTCTAAAATGTTTTCAACCAAAGCATCTGGGCTAAACTTATTTGGTAAAGAAATAAAAGTTAAAAAAGAGGTTTTGAAAATAGGAGTAAACAGAAAAGGGAAAACACTTGTCGTTACTTTTCATTCTTCAGGTTGCTGGAGGCTTGTCATGATTATTGTCACTTCATTTATATTGATCTTCCCCTTGGCAGCTGAGTGCTTTAGGAATGGGTTTGACCATAGAGGTGGAGGAAGGAGTTTTCCTTGTCATCCCTATTTGTAATTCACTTCTCCAGTCACAAACTAAGGAAGGATTTGCGACAGCGTAACAGAGTGCCTTTGTAAATTATTTAACTTGACTCCATTTTATGTCTCTGTAAATTGCATAACTTGGATTGGTCATTGGTAAAAGGAAGGAGCCCTGTAAGGTCTGGCGGAGATCCTGACAAAGAACTGAAGCTGGTAGCTTGCATTTACCAACTGTTCAAACCCTCTTTGGATAATTTTTAGAAATGCCTACAGAAATTAAAGGTGGGGAACAGGTATTAGGAAGATGGTCCATGGCCATGTTTTCAAATTTTCAACTTGGTCAGGGTAATGACTGTGGAAGTCTGGTTCATTCTTGCAAAACAGATGAAAGCTTTATTCTCCCACTTGAAGGACTTACTTCCATTGATCTACCCATGTAATATAATCAAACATTCAAATACTGTAATATGGCTTTTTTTTATAATGTTTTTATAGAGTAAACATGGAATCATAGAGAATCATAAAACCATAATACATTTTTATAGAATAAATCACATAGAGTATATATTATATATTTGAAAGATCAAATGCAGTGGAATGATGTTATGAGGAAAAAAGACCATATTTATCATACCCTGGATTAATAAATATTTGTTAGATGTATAAGTGAAAAATATAGAAAAGATGGAATATGATTTTTGTTGGCTTTCAGGAATTTTTAGTGCAAATTTATACTTTAATTAGTGAGTATGCAAACTTTTTAAAACCAGTTTCCAAAATTTTTACTGTTTTCCCACTTAATTATGCAGTGATTAATGATAGTTTGAGATCATATGAATGGGGGACCATCTCCTTTTATATTTGTATTCTTTCTTTCTAATTGTTTAGATTGAGGAGAACTGATTTCAAGCTTGAGGTGATGGATCAGTGACTACACTAAGCACCATGTGAAAAGTCCATAATTTTAACAAAATTGGTTATATAAGATTTTTGTAACCTAGGACCATACCACAATCAGAGGATCAACTTCACTTAAATAACACTTTCAAGTTACAAACACATTTTATTAAGTATATTGAAACTACTGTTTTACTTCATTGTCGAATTTATAGAAAAAATTAATTGATTTTATAATTCTTACAGTTTATTTGGTTTCTCTTTTCTTGTAGATTCTGTATACTGGAATTGTTATTTATGCCCCTGCCCTGGCTTTGAATCAAGGTACATTTTAGAGTTACTAATTATGTCACTCACATTTTGGGAGTCATTTTTTTTTTAAAGATTTTATTTATTTATTTGACAGAGAGAAACACAAGCAGGGGGAGTGAAAGAGGGAGAAACAGGCTTCCTGCTGAGCAGCGAGCCCGATGTGGGGCTTGATCCCTGGACTCCAGGATCATGACCTGGGCTGAAGGCAGTCACTTAACCAACTGAGCCACCCGGGCGTCCCCATTTTTTTTTTTTAAGATTTTATTTATTTGACAGAGAGAAACACAGCCAGAGAGGGAACACAAGCAAGGGAGTGAGAGAGGGAGAAGCAGGCTTCCTGCCTAGCAGGGAGCCCGATATGGGACTGGATCCTGGGTCTCCGGGATCATATCCTGAGCCAAAGGCAGTCGCTTAACCAACTGAGCCACCCAGGCACCCCTTGGGGATCATTTTTAATAGACCTTATTATCTCTCTTTGGGAAGATGGGGAGGTGGAGAGATGTTTCCAGTAACCTGCATCAGCTTGAGGGGAGCAAGATGGACTTAGTGTTTAGCAGCTTCTTTGCCTTCTTGGATCGATAGCTCCAAAAGGTCTATGATTAATAGAAAGGTAGACTTTCTTGAGGAGTGAATCTCTGAAGTGCCAACCTGCCATGCTCCATTCCTTCAGAATGAACACCCCCTATGCTCTAGATCATGAATGGCTGCACTTCCTTCCTTGGTGTCTGTAATCTGGAGCCCATAGTCAAGAGGCTTCTGTGTTACTCAGCTCAGTTCCATTGTAAAATCTGGCAGGGAGAGAGCTTTTCTTTCCATTTCTAATGTGGTCCAAAATGCAAGAGAAGGAGATCTGTGTGATTTGAAATATCAGCTCACTCCTAGTGACAAAATGAAAGATGGCTGTGGTGTCCTTTTAAAAAAATATATAAAGATGCTGATTGGCATACTCCTATACTCTTTGGTTTTGAGCAGATAAAAGCCATGAAACTGAAATGGTTTACTGAGGCAAAGATGCCTATTAGTCATATACTCAAAAGGCTTTGGGAGTACCCTGTATCCTTTGGATTCTTATCAATCAGATGTGAGTTTACCTCTTAAGCTTCCTTATGACATGTACAGGTGTACTCTGATGGGAAAAATGTGATGTAATTCCTGGAGTTAATATAAAATGGAAAAGCCCTGCTAAATGCACACTCTAATTTCCTGCTTTTATGGCAGATAGATAATAATTATTACCAAAGTTTATAAAGTACAACAATATCATTACAAAGAATTCCATTATATAACAGGCTCTTCAATTCTGAATGTCAGACATGTTTCATGTCAATATCATCAACATCATGATTGGGTCATTTCATGTATAAAGAGCTAAGTTATAAACTTCCTAAGTGACCTGTTGACAGTAAGTATAATTAAAGATGTGACTTTAGGGTTTTAAAGTTCAGTTCTGGCAGTAAGAGAGGACTGACTTCCATCTATGAAGAAATCAAGCACTCTGCTCATATCAGCTTATTGGGCTATTTCCTAAGAATTAGGACCCAAGAGGCTGCTGCGTTTTGACCACTCGAATATCAATTGCATATTTTACTGTGACCAAGGATAAATAAAGTACTTGGTGTGCAACAGATGCTCCATAGAAACTTGTTTAACTGAAATGAATCGTAACATTCTCTAGGTCCAATCGTTTTAATTTTACCTTTTTAGAAAAATATATAGAAAGCTTGAAACGTATGCTAGAAAAAAGAGAATAGTATACTGAACTCTAATGTACACTTAACTTTACACTTAAAATGATCAACTCTTGGTTCAACTCACTGTGTTCCCCTCACTAGATTCTTTTGCTGTAAATCTGAAGTATTTCATCATTTCATCTGAGTTCATTGTCTTTAAAAATAAGTATCTGCTAATTTCTTCACTGGGGTACAATTGACATAAAAGCATTGTGTTATATTCTAATGATTAACATTTGTATATATTGCAAAATGACCACCACGATGTCTAGTTAACATCTGTCTCCATATGTAGTTACAAAACTTCTTTTTCTTGTGATGACAGCTTTTAATATTTACTCTTTTCACAACTTTCAAACATGCAATACAAGATTATTAATTATAGTCATGTATATTACATCTCCATGACTTACATATTTTATAGCTGGAAGTTCATATCAGGATGTGTTTTGTAAGCACAAGTATACCATATTCATATCTAAAGTTTTTAACATTATTTTTGGGATGCCTGTGTGGTTCAGTTGGTTAAGAGTCTGCCTTCAGCTCAGATCATGATCTCAGGGTCCTGGGATTGAATCCTGCATTGGGCTCTCTGCCTGCTTCTCCCTCTACCTGCTATTCCCCCTGCTTGTATTCTTTCTCTCTGACAAATAATCTTTTAAAACAATAAATAAAATAATGGGGCACCTGGGTGGCTCATTTGTTAAGCATCTGCCTTCGGCTCAGGTCATGATCCTGGAGACCTGGGCTCCCTGCTCAGCGGGAAGCCTGCTTCTCCCTCTTTCACTCCCCCTCCTTGTGTTCCCTCTCTAGCTGTGTTTCTATCTGTCGAATAAATAAATAAAATCTTAAAAAAATAAAAATAAAATAAAATATTAACACTATTTTAAAAAGTATCAATATGAAGTCAATGTTCAGATTTCCTTGATTTTTTTTCAGTGTTAGAATCAGGATTCAGATAAGGTTATATAATTTCAATTAGTTGATTTGTCTCTTAAATTTCTCTTTCTTACTTTTCTCTCTTTTTTTTTAAGTTGGCTCCCCACCTGGCATGGAGCCCAATGCAGGGCTTAAACTAACAACCCTGAGATCAAAACCTGAGCTGACATCAAGAGTCAGATGCTTAATTAACTGAGCCATCCAGGCACCCCTGTTGCTTTTTAAAATTGAAACAATTTTTTTGTTGAAATACAGCTTATATGTAATAAAATGAACAGAAATTAAGTGTACAGTTGGACTAGTTTCAACAATTGTACACAGTTGTGTGACCACCACCCAACTCAAGATACAGACTATTTACACCATTTAATCCTGGGAGATTTTCTTGTGCTTCTTTCTTATAATTTCCTCCTGCCAACCTAAGCTGCCACTTTCTGATTTTTATCACCATAAATTAGTTTTACCTGTTTTTAGATTTTATATAAATGGAATCATATAATGCCTTTTTTGTAACTGGTTCATTTTGCTCAACAAAATGTTTCTGAGATTCATTCATGTTGCTACATGTTTCAGGAGCTCATTCCTGTTTATTGCTAATATTTCATCATCTGTATCTCTACAGTGTGTTTATCCATCAACAACATTGGGTTTTTCCACTTTTAGGCTATTATGAATTAAGACTACTAAGATCATTCTTGTACAGGTCTTGTTTTGTCTTGCTTTGCTCTTTTTAAAAGTCCATTTGCATTTGTTACAAATTTTTAAGGCAGAATGTGAACACTATATTTCCATTCACAAAACTTGCTGAGTTACTTTTTGAGCAGCTTTGCAACACACCTAAATAAGCTTATAATTTCTTCTTTGAAAAACAAACCCTATAGATGTTATTCCAGTCAAGTTGGTTCAGTTTAACATACTAGTTTCTAGATGCCTGGCACATTCAGTTGATAACTACAGCGGGTAGAATGTTTAAAACATAGATCCTAGAAGGTGAAAATTGTTTTAACCAATATTTTTCTTTTAAACATCAAGGTATAGCTCAGAACACTTCAGTGACAAAAAACTTGGTCTTACTGAGGAATCTGATTGCTAAACACTTTAGACCACACAGTTAACATTAGATTACATACATCTTACAACAAATGTTATCTTATTCTGTTAAAATAAGCCAGTGTGGAACTAGGAACGGAAAACTACCTGGGCTTTAGTTCACAAATATCACAGCATCACACTGAGAAAGAAATCTTATCTTCCCCTTAAATAGTTCTTGTCATGTCATATAGGCTTTTAAATGTTAACAAAAATAAAAACATTCTTGAAAATACATTACCAGAGGGAACAAAGATAAAGTATTGAATACATGTACAAGTAATTCTTTAAAAAAAAAAAAAAAAGATTTTATTTATTTGACAGAGAGAAACACAGCCAGAGAGGGAACACAAGCAGAGGGACTGAGAGAGGGAGAAGCAGGCTTCCCGCCGAGCAGGAAGCCTGATGTGGGGCTCGATCCCCAGTCTCCAGGATCATGACCTGAGCCGAGGGCAGTTGCTTAACCAACTGAGCCACTCAGGTGCCCCTTGTACAAATAATTCTTGGGGCAGCACTTAGTCTACTTCTTCTATACATTATATGTTTTCATCCCTTTTGAGGGTAAGTCTCTTTGGTTTTGGGAACATTGCTAACATCAGTAGTAGTTCATGTTCATCAGTTGTTATCCTTCCATTTAAAAAGAATATAATATGCTCCTCCACTTCTTAGATAAATGGTAGCAAATTATGTAACTTTTCTCTTTCTTGGTCTCATCTTAGTAACATGCACAATTTGTCTTTCAAGGACTGGTAGAACAGTGTGTTTATTTGAACCATGATGACACATACTCTGTGACCCCATTCAGTCTGGATAACTACCTCACAGAATCAAGTTGTTTCTTACCTTCATAAAAATATAAATGCTTTTTCATGTATTTAATTTAGGCAATGTTGGATCTAGTTATGCTCTCTGAGGCAGAAACCAGTTCCATTTAATTTATCAAGTAATATTTTAAACTTCATTTGTTTGGGGGCATTTTATAAGATTTCGACCTAGTTTTAGGCAAGAGTAGAGAGGTAGGTAGAAAGGTGCTACATAAATGATATCGCTTCCTATTGATGGTTTTTTGAGAAGTATTTTTATTATACATGTTTTACAGTTATACATTCATTTTCTTTTCTTTTTTTTTCTTTTTTACAGTCACAGGATTTGATCTGTGGGGTGCAGTAGTGGCAACAGGGGTGGTCTGTACATTCTACTGCACACTGGTATGTCAAGAACATTATTTCTTCTTTCACTCTACAAACTCTTTTACAAAGTTAAAATTCCAGTAGTTCTGTTCTGCAAACTAGATTGTTCATCTGCCCTCTCCTACTCCTACCTCTCACAGTGTAACTTTTTATAAGAAATATTCTGTCTGGGGAAAAATTTGATTCTTTATAGAACACTGATCATAACTGAAACGTTTTTCTTTTATGTGAACCATTGCAATCGTCCTTAGTCTTGTCTCCTAATTCATCCTTACTATTACTAAATTATTATATTTGTGTTCATATTATTCCTCAGCTTAGAAACATAAGATAATTTCCCATTGCCTATAGGCAGGAATCACAGTCAAAATATGTAACAACCTGACAGTATGGACCCTGATATTGTTATAGTTGCTAGTCTTTAGTGGTGGTGCAACTCTTTTTTTTCTTTTTTTTTTTAAAGATTTTATTTATTTATTAATGAGAGACAGAGAGAGACAGAGAGACAGAGGGAGACAGAGAGAGGCAGAGGGAGCAGCAGGCTTCCTGCTGAGCAGGGAGCCCAATGTGGGACTTGATCCCAGGACCCTGGGATCATGACCTGAGCCCAAGGCAGACGCTTAATTATCTGAACCACCCAGGCACCCGGTGGTGCAACTGTTATGGCATATCTGACATACTAGGTCTTAAGACTTTAGTGGATTTTTTAGAAGATGGGGATCTCAGGGAGGGGATGGTTCAGCCAAGGACATATGGGCTGGAGGGAGACACTTGGGAAGTTTGTGGCAGTGGCTAGTACAAAACAATTTTAGTATTTTAATAACTGGTATGACCTTCTATGTGCATACTTTATTGAATATAGGATATACAGGCTAAAATCTACGACATTGCCTTTTGCAGTTTCACTCTGGCCACACTCAACGTGCTTGACTTCTTTATGCTTTTGCCCATGTTGTTTTCTCCTCAGGGATGATCTTCAATCTTCATCTCTAATTCTGTCTGCAGGCTTGGTTTAAATCACACCTTCTCTTGAAGGTTCTTGCAACCTTACTGTCTACAACCTTAAGTGTATTCCTTGGCCAAGATCTATGTTTTCATTATTTTTGTCCAGCATAATATATAAACATGTAGATGATTAATAATGTCTGATAAGAGCATTAATCCTAATATACTTTTCCCTCAAAGGGTGGTCTTAAAGCAGTTATCTGGACAGATGTTTTTCAAGTTGGGATCATGGTGGCTGGATTTGCATCTGTGATTATACAGGCTACAGTGATTCAAGGTGGGATCAGCACTATTCTAAATGATTGCTATAATGGTGGAAGATTAAACTTCTGGAAGTAAGTTGCTATTTATCTCCTGGTCAATAGAACACTCATTTTGTTTTTTTTTTCTGTAAAAATAATCTCATTATTGAAATAGTAGATTTACATTAGAAAACAGATTGATAGCTAAGAATGTGGTACAAAAAATTGAGGCTGATAAGTTAATGTGTGAGTTGTTTCCACCAGGTCTTTAAGGGGTTAAAGCAGTCAGATGGTTGCTTAGTTACATGGAATGTAACTTCCTCCAAAGAAAGGAGTAATAGTAAAAGACTATTTTTTCTTCCAGATATTAAAATCTGGAATTGGTCAAAGGGTGGGATAGCATAATTAGGGAAGAGAGAGTACAGAAATAAGAAAAGGAAGCCTCATAAGAGAAAAACACTAAAGGACCATGCTGTCATTTTGACAATTCTTTGTTTCAAGCAGCCTAAAGAATTTTTCTATTGGTACATCCCTGACAATATATAGTATATTATTATTATATTTCATAATTGTATATATAAATATTTTATAATATTTTATATTATTTCTAGAGGAGCAACTAGAAAAGTTATGACTAATGCCTCAAGTATCAGTATATTGCATGATATAGCATATCTTACAAAGCTATTTAGGTTTCCTAGAGAAAGACCAGCGGAGAAACTAGATACTTCATCACAAATATAATACACAAGTTAGAAGAATATTTAAAACACCTTCCACTGTGCATCAGTAGTGCCATTCTTGTTATCATGTTCAATGTGGAGAGGGGCTCATTTTGATGTGGACTGGCTTATTTCCTCTTTAAGCACTCCTACTTTGATACAGGCAAGCTGATATCACCAGCAAGAAGAAGGAAAAAACATTTCTTAGTTGGTGACTCTTCTAGTTTTCTGAAAATGGTGCTAATGTTTGTGAAGAGCCTTTTCAGAAATTGGACAGAGACAAGGTGTTAATTGCAGAGATAAGTTGAATTATGATGAATCAACTTCAACTATTTTCAGTAATCTCTCTTTTTTTAACCTCATGATTCAGATTCCAAGGAAGAGCACCTCCAGTTGCCCTAGCTTGGGCATTATTCCATCCCTTAGTTGGGGAAGAGCAGGACATTTTATTGACAAGCATTTAGACTATTTTATGGTGAAATGGTCATTTCCCCAAAGCAAGTTGGGTTGCTGTTACTAGAGGACAAGAGAATGGATACCAAGAAGCAGAAACTACCAATGGCCACTCAAAAGATCTTGATTACTCCTAAATTTCCTAATAGGCAAGACTAAGGGGAGAGGGTGTAGAACCAATCATTTTTCTGCAGGATAACTATCACTTGTACAAAGGCAACCCATATTGTTTCATTGAAGTGACAAACTTATACACCAAATAAGATATTATTAAAAGTAAAAGATTAGACACTTTTATGACTTCCACTTTGGAGGCTGCCAACCATTAAATAATAATGAAAAGCCTTATTGTATATTTCTTGATATACATATATCTCTTATATATGTATCTCTTGAGTCTGCTATGTTTGAGAATATTGGTGGGCAAAGTATCTGCTCTGGTGATGTGTTGGTATTTTCTGTATGGTCTGTAGTTGTTGTATATCTTCTGTATGGCCTAAACCCTCTAAATTGGGTGTTCTGAATCTTGTCTTACTTCCCTCAAGTAGATTCCTGAATCCTTTTGTCTCTTAACTTCCATTGTCTCTTGACTTCTATATTATACCATTAATATAGTACTATTTTCTCTATGGTTTAAAGGGTCTATGCCCTTGTAACACTTAATATGTTTAGAAAATTGGAAATTCTGGATATAAAGTATTAGAGAGTGTTATTTCCATAGTAATACTGGTATATACATGAAATCAGAACATTTTACTCAACTAATCTTAAATATAAGATTGCAGTGGATTTGCAGAATTTCATAATTTTTAAGAAGTTGCTATGAAAGCCAATTTTGCAGAAATTTGTCAAACTCATATTGTGTGTCTTGGATGAACAGAATAATTTCTTCTAAGATAATGCAGTAAGATGAGTTAAAAGATATATTCAATGTAAAGAAGTTGAGCTTTCTTTGTAGTAATATTTTGGACTTTAAGTACATGTCATTAAGTGACTTTTCACTATTAGCCTTTAGCTTGTACACACAGCAGTTTAAGAAAGCATGATTATAATGACATGGTAATTTTAGAAGATGAAAGCCTTTAAACTGCATTAATTGAGTTCTTGAGCTTGAATATAAATTAGAAATATGACTGTACATGTGTTAGGAGAGAAATTATGTATGCCAAATATGTCAATTTTGTGTTCATTTCAGTACCATATCTATTACTCTGATGCACTTAGGAACCTTACTGTCTTTATTGCTCTGTCTTTTTAGTTTCATGCTCTTCTCTGATTACAGCATAGCAGACTTGTTTAAATAACAATTTCCTAAGGCCACAGGAGAACAATTTTTATTAAAACTCAGAATAATTAGAACATTCATTTGCCTTCGGTCCCATCCAGAATTTCTAATTCTCTAAAGTACCCATTTTTATGTCATTGAACTTAAGTTATGAATATTTTGGCCTTTTTTATTATTTAATAAATTTATACATACTTATATCTGTACACATATTTACATATTCATTGTTTGCTTCCAATAAATATTCTAGGAGAATTTTCTGTAGTTTTTTTGCTGATAGTTAAAATTTGTTTTCTGTTTCTTTTCATTTAGTTTTGATCCCAATCCTTTGCAAAGACATACATTCTGGACAATTATTATAGGTGGGACCTTCACATGGACCAGCATCTATGGTGTCAACCAATCCCAAGTGCAGAGATATATTTCTTGTAAAAGCAGATTCCAGGCAAAAATGTAAGCCAAACTGTGGTATGGAAATCATTAATAACCATTAGTTGTCTTTATTGAAATGTGTTAATTAGTCAAGCTTTGCTCAGATTTAAGCCTTTTGTATCATGGAATTCCAAAAAATAAATGATATACTTAGTTTTAAAAGGATCAAATAAAACAAGTGGTACTATATATTTTAAATCATATATTTGAAATGTTTATATGAATTATTAAGTAAAATAAATCTTATTAAATAGGCATTTATTGTGTATCTATTTGTATAAGGAGTTATGGGAGATAAAAATTATACTTATATGGCTCTTATAATGAAAGAACTTAACATGTTAGGAAAATATATACAAGTATGCAAAAAATGAAATAACACTTGAAAGGTATGAAATTTCCATGGAACAATATAAGGATAGAAGAAATGGTCAACGGCATTATATTGCTAGATGTAGTGGTGTATTTTGTTTTCAGACACAGCCATGGGTTTATAACTCTGCTCTAATACTTGCTATTTGAGTGGGCTAGTTATGTAGTCTCCCTGAGTCTCAGTTTCTAAACTTGTAAAATGAGCATAAGAAATATTGCACATCTCATGAGAGGTATTGTAAAATATTGTGCTTTGTGCACACTTGGTAGCAGTCCCATAAATGTGACCTCAAATCATAGGACATGAAGGCAGAGATTGGGTGAGGGATTCCTGTCAACCAAGCAGATCCTGAAGAGTGACCATATGTGGGCAGGTGGAGAATAGTGAGAGAGCCTTCCAGATAAACAATGATTTGGACACAGCCCAGAAGTCAGAAGGATGACGTGGTCAGGGAATTCCCAAGCCAGTCTTGGCTTGAGTAAAGAGTCGGAATGGTGGCTGATTCTTTCTCAGGATGCCTCATATCAGTGTGGTGACCACCACTCCCCATGCTGATAAATAAAGCTGACTGGCCCACCTGCATTTAGGACCTTAAAAATTACAAACAGAATAAGAGTGACTGGGTGGTTGGAGTAGAACAAGGATTGGCAATTCTATTTCTATTCAAAGAAGAACATGAAAATATTGTGATGTCACATATCATAACCTGATATATTGAGAGTAAATTGGTTTAGACATTATCTGTCTTTGGAAAAATCAGGGTAAAAGTTCTACGCAAATATCAGCACAATAACTGCATATAGAATTCCCCAAAAAGTGAGCTTAAGAGTTCTGGTATTTTAAGGAAATTTGAAGGATGTAATTTATATATCCAGTGATCCACTGGACTTTAAATCTATACTGGAGCCGATGCTCTCCAAAATTAATTGTGCATATGCTCTTCTGTTTCTTTGGGAATATGAAACTAAAAAGGCCCAATTTTATAACTAAAAGACCAGCATTGGAGGTTTAGAGCTTTCTTAATAAGAAGAAATTTCCTTTGGAATGGCCCCCAGCAGACTCCCTGAACTGAGAGGACCCATTTTCTCCTACTTTTTAACATGAGCTCTGTGGAAATAATGAATCCCAATCAAAAAGTTAAGACCTACTGACACTGATCGACTGGGGAGAATATCAAATATTATTGATAAGTGATCTATTTGGGAGGCATTAAGGTAAAATAATACTATATAGTAAAGTATTAAACTTTATATAGTAAAGTATATTAAACTCCTATGTGAACAAGGCTATTTGAGCAGGAAAGTGTCTGGATGTATTTTCTGATGATTTGGAGACGAGCTATGGTTATGGTTACTTGTACTATTTTTAGTCAGTAGCAAAACCTTGAATAAATTTAGTCAATCAAGGTCAAAGGCTGGCAATCTGTTGTTTGGTACCTGTTGAAGGTAAGTTCCCCTGAAACAGACTCTGAGATGGAAGTTGTCATGCCAGAGACTGTGAGGGAATCACCTGTAGAAGAAAGAGAAGAGAAGGAAGCAGAATTGGCCAGAGAGAGAAGTTGGATTGTAATGCATTCTCAGCCAAGGCCTTGGGAGAAGTCCTAATGCTGAACTGACTCCAGATTTGCCCCAGGTTAGGGCAAGGAGACTGGTCCTTTAAAATTCTGAACCTAGTAGTCATTGGACACAGGTGCCCCAAGGAAGGAGGCATGACATTGGGGATGGTACCTCTCCTCAGCCTAGGGCAGGGTGTTACAGTATTCACTACAGCATTACTGGGGAAAAAAACATCGACACCCTCGTGAGAACAATGTTTACTATTCAACTGATTATTAAGACACAGAACTCAATGCAATAATTACTACAAGTCAGTAATTATTATTTAACAAATGTTATTACATACCAAGCACTGCGCTATATGATACATACTGTTTCATCTAATCTTAAAACTCTGCAAGGTAGGCATCGTTATCTATAGGTATAAACAAAGAAGGAAGATCAGAGAAGCTAAATTACTTGCCCAGGGTCATATATGGTAGATGGAACCCAGATTTATGTTCAGATCTGACTCCAGTGCTGTTATACAAACCTTTACAGTCTCCTGGAGCACACACCATGTATTATGATGCCGAACATTGTTTGGGAAGATACCTGTTGAAGGAATGCTGGCTTGCCTCTCATACTTATTAGGTGATATTACAAACCACATTTAAACATGTTTAATGAGTTTCTATGCAGATGCTAACAATATTTAGTAGTTTAACTGCATTATTTTTAAAAGGAAAATGAGTAATAATTACTGCTCCTTTGACCATTAAAAATATTTACTTTATGACAAGAAGCCCTTGAAGTAGTATACTTGGATACCATTATAGTGCTGATAATGCCCATGGAACTCTGACCAGAAGGATACATCTATGCAGTAGGGAAACCCACATCTATTCCAAGTATTTCCGAATGCATTGTTGATTGACAGCATAAGTAAAAGGTTAGGCTAGAATAAAATAGAAAGCATTTTTGATAAGCAGGAGATAATGTACATTTATTGAGTAATCATGAAGGTCTTTTCTGTTTATGTAACAGGTTTCCTATCTTTGGGGTGGAAATTACAAATATCCTTTGCTGGTTTGTTTCACTTCCTTAGGTCTCTCTACATCAATCTTCTGGGACTCTGGGCAATCCTTGTCTGCTCAGTGTTATGTGGACTTGCCCTATATTCCAGATACCATGACTGTGATCCTTGGACAGCCAAGAAAGTATCTGCACCAGACCAGGTTCAGTACCATGTCTTTCTTACATGTGTATTAATGTTATCCAGAAAACGTATTAGTTGGGAGGAAAGAGTATTCATGTTTTTGTAGAGAAACAGCAAATGGTACAATATAATCATATTTAATTTCTAGAAAGCATTTGGCAAAAATTTGAATGGCAAAAAAGAATGAAGAATGCTGTATCCAAGATTAAAATATGGAAATACCTGGAAAATTTCAAGCCAAGTATTAAATAGAACTAGGTCATGATTGTGAGTAGAAATGTAAATAAAGTTAAAGGAAAAAAAGCAATATACAAACCATGGTAGTGTAGAACATTTTGTGCATTTTGTGGGTATTCTTAGATCACTTTTTTATCAGCAGTTTTTAAATGATAGAGAAACATCTAATGAGTGAACATTTATTGAGTACCAACCGTGCGGTGAGATTCTGTGCCCAGAGCTTTGCGTGCTTTATCTCTTTTAATTCTCATAACCCAGTAATTCTAATTTTAGAAATGAGGAAATGAATGACTTGCAGAGAGGTTGTATTATTTCCTCAAGGGCATATGGCTGATAAGTATAGCTGCAAGCATTCATTAATCATACTGTCATAAGTGCTTATATAAACTTCAACTTTGAATCCTTACAGCTACACACTGAGGTAGGTGCTATGATTATCTCCCTTTCAAAGATAGCACTGAGGCATAGATAAGCTATGTAATAGCTAGTAAACCTAGAACCAGGATCGAAGTGCAGGCAGGCTGCCACCCAAGTCCTAACTTTGAACCTCTGTGCTATATACCACCTTTCAGAAAGTGTAGCTAGAATTCAAACGAAGGACCGCTAGACTCTGAAGCTTGAGTTCTTGCCAAAATTATACACTAAGACTTGTAAGTCAAGTGCCCAGGAGACGCATTAGATTGAAGATAGACTGAATCTTATGTTAACATGAATACATCACAAACTCGTAGAAAATAAAATGCAGTTTTGTGGGATTAGAAAATGAGAACCTCCTTGAGCTGTGCATCTCAATTCTATATTCACATGTGTCCTCCTGTTAATAAATAGATTTTACTATTTGCTGGGAGAATCTAAGAATCATGTTTACTCTGAAGGTGGAGGCACTCTTCCCTTATATTCTCTTTAGTGAAGAATATTTTGTCTGTAGTTTATATCATGAACATAACAGGGATGTTAAAAATGTTTCTCATATATCTTCCCCTATCCCTAGACAACAACAGAAAATATCTATAGCTTCCTACCCTTGAGACTCCTTGTCTTAGAATGCATTCGGGGTGTCTTGCATGCATGTACCTTTAGAGAGCCTGTGCTAATTTTTTTTTTTTTTAAAGAGAGGCTTCCTCCTGGTTGGATGATTCCAGTTTTGTGTTGATTATTGAGGAGTTAATTCAGTTAACATTTCCTTAGGGATACAATGTACATAAGGCACAGTAGTAGAAAGTCAGGTCAAAATCTCAACCCAAGGAGAGCAAAGATATATTTCTGCAACACTCTGGTGGAGCTCACCGTGAGGAAGAAAGATTAGTGTCTAGATACAGTTTTCTGTTTTTCTATCGATCGGTCTTACCTTGCTGGACTATGTCTGCAGGGGCCACTGGACTATGAAATATCACCCCAGAGACTTTGAGAAAGTTGATATTAGCGTAGAGGATTTTAGATTTTGCTATCACAGTAACAACGGAAACTTGACATTTGGTTATCTAGGTAATACTGCTTGAAGTTTACACTTTTGGTTTTTTTTAAAGATTAGAGGCAGGCAGAGAGAGAGGAGGAAGCAGGCTCCCCGCTGCGCAGAGAGCCTGAGGTGGGGCTCAGTCCCAGGACCCTGAGATCATGACCTGAGTGGAAGGCAGAGGCTTCAACCCATTGAGCCACCCAGGCGCCCTGAAGTTACACTTTTAAGATTATCTTGGGAAAACTGGGTCTTGATTTCATCTAGAGATAAGTTCTATTCTCTCTGGAAATAAAAAATTAGTAAGCTTTGGATAAAGTGGAGACATCCTTAAACTGAGTCAACACAGACTCTTGTAACAGTGAAGTTTGTTCTTCTACGCACCATAACAAACTGTTGTCAGATGATATAAGAGGATGATGTGAGATGTCTGGGTGGCTCAGTCGGTTAAGTGTCTGCCTTTGGCTCAGGTCATGATCCCAGGGTCCTGGGATTGAGTCCTGCATCGGGCTCCTTGCTCAGTAGGGAGCCTGCTTCTGCCTCTGCCTACTGTTCTCCCTGTTTGTGCTTGCTGTCTTGATCTCTCTCTGACAAATAAATAAATAAAATATTTTTTTATAAAGGCTGATGAAATAGTACATGACATCCATTCTATTCTCTTGGAGAAAGACTTGAGAATGTTTCAATGCAAGTGAGAGGAATTTTTTAAAGAAAACTATCCTCTTTAGGACCCTTTTGATTTAAAAATCAGTTTAGCCAAAAGACTGTCATATGACATAGTACTGAAGTAATACACCTTCCCATCCTTATTTAATATTTATTTTTTAAAAAGTAACTTATCAAAAAGTAAGTTGGTATCAGGAACTTTTTAAAAAGAAGCAAGCCTCAGGAACTTCCCGAGGTTACTCTCTCCTTGTCACTGTGTCTCATACTATATGCAGCTGTAATTACACTTTCAGTCCTGGGTTGCGATGAAAGTTCACAAAGCTATCTTTGAGTTATCTGTAAAGTTAACTGAATGTTGCTTATTACTTAAGCATAGAGGTATGTAAATTATTTTTTGAATTGATTTATTATTCCAAAGAATGAGAACAGCTACCTTTTATCAAGCATTTACTGTATTCCATGTACTCTAAGAGCTTTATATAGATGATGTAATTTAACTTTTATAGCAAGTCTATGAGGTTAGTATTATTACCCCTAGTTTACAGATGAGGAAACTGAGTCATAGAGAAGTAACAAAAACCACTTCTGTTTGAATCCAGACCCTGTATCCTTAACTACTTTGCTATTAAGTTAAGTGTTAACAATAGAAGAGTTTAATTTTTCATTATTTGGAAATTTCAATTATATGGAACAGGTTCCTTCAGTTCTTGAAGAACGCAAGATAAGTGAGGCATTAATTAATTTTATTTGATAGCAAATGGCACTCAGAAGTAAATTTTGGAATTTTTCAGCTCATGCCTTATTTGGTACTGGACATTCTGCAAGATTTTCCGGGACTTCCTGGACTTTTTGTGGCCTGTGCTTATAGTGGAACATTAAGGTATACATTATGACTCTAACAATATATTGTTTTCCTGTTGGGATCTTTCTTTTGTTATTGGATATTTTGGGAAATAAAGCTGAATTCTGGACATGAGCACAAATGGTCCAGAGTGGATAATCTACACCATGTATCTTCTCTGTTGGTCTCACTCTTATACATGTGAACTATCAGTCAGTTATCCTCAGTCCCCACTTTTAACTTCGACTCTACTGTAAAACATCATCCCATACTCTGTAGTGTCAACATGATAATGGTCAGTTGGTGGTAGTTTTTACTGATTGTCAAAAAGGGGTGCCTACCATCTTGGTTTAAAATGTATGTATATTTAAAGCATGGTCAAATGGAAAATTAGAATTAAAACTTCCTGTTACATGCTGAATAACATACACTGTCCAAACAATCTTGTTTTCTGTTTCAACTTATTCATTGCACTTTCTTCCAGTGTTTGTGCCAGGGATGAATTTTTATTGTTAACATGTACAGTGTTTGTTAGTGAGCATCCAGGAAATTAATAGTATCGATATTTATGGCATATGTTTATGAGGGTTTATGACAGTCCTTTCTATGCACAAAGAGAAATATGCTTTAAAGTCTTATATAGTAGTACTATGTAGTCTGTATAGATTCTCTCTATAGACACTGAGTATTTATTGCAAAGTGGAAGTAACATAAAATTGTCCTCCTCACTATTAAGCCTATGGATGTCACCTGAGTCATTCTTGGGTGGTAACAGCTTCCAGAAAAAGGATGTTGTGATCATTAAAAATATAGTAGAAATCTGGTTATATGTCATAAATGACAGTTTGTTTCCCCCCTTCTTATTCCTACTTACAGTATTATTGAAGTTAAAATGTTATAAATCAAAAGATTGATTTTTCTCTTACAGCACAGTGTCCTCCAGTATTAATGCTTTAGCAGCAGTAACTGTGGAAGATCTAATTAAACCTCACTTCACATCAGTCTCAGAAAGGTCTCTCTCTTGGATTTCCCAAGGAATGAGTGAGTGTCCATTTTCACAATTTCATTTTACCTCCAGGAGATGATTTTTAGAAATATCAGAAGTCTTTTCCATGGAAGATACAGAGTAAGAACTTGCGAGTGTAAATGTATATAAACATATGCATGCCTCTGACTAAATGTAGTCATGCCATATTTGCAATCAAGATTTGAGAAATACTTCAAGCAATTAACTGTCAGAGGACCACAACGAACAATATCCAAAGGTCCTTTTTTTTTAAGTTTTAACATAAATTCCAGTGAATTAACATACAGTATGATACTAGTTTCTGTGATTCAGCGCTTCCTTCAACACCCTGTGTTCATCATGACAAGCGTAGTCCTTAAACCCCATCATCTTTTTCATGCATTCCCCCACCCACCTCCCTTCTGGTAACACTGTCAGCTGTCTGTTTCTTGCTTTGCCTCCCTCTCCCCCTGCCCCCGTGCTTGTTTTTTTTTGTTGTTGTTGTTTGTTTGTTTGTTAAATTCCACATATGAGTGAAATCATATAGTATTCGTCTTCTCTGACTGACTTATTTCACTTAGTATTATATTACTCTAGATCCATCTATGTCATTATAAATGGCAAGATTTCATTCCTTATGGGTAATATTCCATTGTGTGTGTGTGTGTGTGTGTGTGTGTGTGTACCACATCTTCTTTATCCATTCATCAGCTGATGAATACTTACGCTGTTTCCATAATTTAGCTATTATAGACAATGCTGCTGTAAACATTGGGTGCATGTATCCCTTTGAATGAGCATTTTTGTAGTCTTTGGGTAAATACCTAGTACTGCAATTGCTGGATCATAGAGTGGTTTTATTTGTAACCTTTTGAGGATCCTCTGTACTGTTTTCCACAGTGACTGCACCCATTTGCATTCCCACCACCAGTGCAAGAGGCTTCTCCTTTCTCCATGTCCTTGCCAACATCTGTTGTTTCTCGTGTTGTTGATTTTAGCCATTCAGACAGACAATGTCTGAATGAGATATCTCATTGTAGTTTTGATTTGTTTACCTAATGATGAGTGATGTTGCGCATCTTTTCAGGGTCCTTATTTGCCTGTCCTTCTTTTCTCACTTCTCCCTTTCCCAGGTCTGTGTTAAAATTCTTAGCCACAGGAAAAAATTCAACCCTTTTCCTTTCCAAACTTTAACCAATGGTTTTAAGAAATATGCTTAGTTTGGAGCCAAGAACCACATTTCTTCTTCTTTATTACATAAGAGGGCGCTGTCAGCTTGAAGTCCAGAACACCAGGTGCACGCAACTGATAAATTATCAAACACTACATCTGAAACTAATGATGTACTATATGTTGGCTAATTGAATTTAAATTATAGAAAGAAAACCTAAGCCAAAAAAAAAATAGAGTACGTAGTCTGTGTGTATGAATTGAAGATAAAGAAACAGAGTGTTAGGATTTTTGACCCATTTTGGTTGTCTGTTCTATCTGTACATGTAGACTGCCCTGGAGATAGTCAATTATATTGTACAAGGAATGTTCAACTTCTATTGTTAGATTATAGGAACTTATTAGGGGTTAAATATCAGTTGCATGGAAAGGTTTAAAGAGCCCAGTTCCCAGATGTCCCAAATGTACCAGTCTGACTCAGATCTGGTTATTGTACTTCATTCTTTGTGTTTGACATTTTGGTTATATGTATTCTAGAATGAATGACTAACTTGTTTTTTAAAAAGAATGTTTACCTTCAACCAAGTAACACTAATAGACTGTCAAAGAAGTACTAAATAATATTCTATTTTGAACCATAATTCTATATATAATCATCTTGACTATAGCCTGAAATAAATACTTAATTTATATTTTTCAGTGTCCCTTAAATTTAAATAACATTGCATCATTTTATTATGTGCCTAATTTTAATCCTGGAGTATAATTTCAGAATGATACAGTGCTTCGTAAAGAGTATTTAGATTGATTCCTTATAGGATTATTGAAACTATATGCTTTTGAATAGAAATTTTGAAGCCAGACAGACCCAGTCTCACTTTACTAGCCTCAAGCAAACCAAATAACCCAATACAGCTTGAATTTTTTGTATGAAAAATGTTGCAAAAATACTAATCTTGCAGGTACTATGAGGTTTAGAGATAATGCATATAAAATAAGAAGCACTAGCTGGTGCTCGAGGAAGGATATTGATGGTAATTAATAACAAATCAACTCTTCTAGTATAGTGTAGGTGAGGTTTTCATTTATCTTGAAGGGTTATATAAAGTAATTACCTGGAGGTATGAATAGTAAGGACATCATAGAGAAGAACATGGAAAGTAATTTGTATGTGTTTCCATTAACTTTGACTACCAAAACCCCATAATGGTGACCATTCATGAGCTGTCAGAGAATAATCAAGCTAAATATGTTGGAAATACTATTTACATTAGGATTTAGAGGCTTAAAAAAATCATTTCAACATGAGCTCTATGTAAAAACTTAATATTAAGTTTTCCATTCAGGTTCAATAAGGTTATTTACCCAATATACTTAAGAAAGCTGTGACTGCTAGTGTAAATTATATAGAAGTAAGAAATGCACTAATTTTATCATCAAAGTTATCATTCCTTTCTTTGTGTTTTGATTTTTATGTGTGGGAAATTATATTGAGTGATTTCAGGTGATTTGTGCTAAATGGAAATCTTCAAAAACAAAAATCTGGGGGCATGTGTGTAAATTTTCCTATAATTTAAATAGTAAAACATGTATCTGGAGAAAATCGGCAAAGTATAAAAACCAAAAGAAAAAAAAATCCTATAATTTATAATCTGACCAACAGCCATGGCTTGAGAATTACTATAAATTTGGGGAAACAAGTCGGTAGAATGGGTAATATCATACTTGATACAATCTTTCTTTGCTAGTTTAATGGGAAAGGCTTGGTGATGTTGGTGGAGATTACAAGAGGGCTGAACCACTCTCTTGGTGTAGATTGTCACTTGCCAGGGGAAATGAACACTTCAAATCAGACAACTCTGATTTCTGATGTTTATTACTCCCTTCACCCATCGTGTTGTACAGATTGTGTCCTGTTTCTGGCAAACTGAAAACAGAGACCTGAGCCTTTCTTTATAAAACAAATGTTTATGGAGGATTAGATTAATAACACAATAGTTCTTAGCTTTAAAGTCTCTATGGTTAATGCTAGGGATTTTTTTTTACTTATATAACCTAATGTCACTAATCCCAGGACATAATATCAGAGTTTTCTTTCCCCTTTGCACACTGCTGATCCTGTAGGAAAATACCCCTTTCCTTTTTTTTTTTTGGCTGACTTTGTGTATGTGGCCATTTTCCACCACAATCATATTAATTACTTTGATTCAAAGGGGTTATTCTATTGAGAATTCTAATCCTCTGGAGCTGAATTTTACACTGGCTATTATATCATCCATCTAGGTGTGCTGTTTGGAGCTCTCTGCATTGGAATGGCTGCATTGGCATCACTAATGGGAGCTTTGCTGCAGGTAACAGCTGATTCTGCAAGGCTTGAATCATAAACACTGAATTCTTCCTTTTTTTAAATGTTGTTGTGACCGTCCTCCCAGGCTTAATCTATTCATCTGTACAAACCTATGGCAAAGAACTAAATTGACTAAATCCTTTAAAAAATTTTTAAACTTTCTATTGTGATATAATTATAGATTTATATGCAATTTTAAGAAATAATACAGAAAGATCCCATATATCCTTTACCTTGTTTTCCTCAATGGTGGGAGACTTTGATGTTCCTTCCCCCACCCTTCTCTATAGATGTGCAGTTGTAAAGGCTGTGTTTCTTCCACTGAATTACACCTGTATCAAAAAGCAGGTAGGCAAGGTTCCTGGGTGGTTCAGTCAGTTAGGGCATGTGACTTGATTTTAGCTCAGGTCATGAGCTTGAGGTCATGGGACTGAGCCCCTTGTTAGGCTCTGCACTGAACATAGAGTCTGCTTGCCCCCTCCCTTTGCTTCTTCCCTAACTTTCATGCACACACACTCTGCTCTCTCTCAAATAAATAAAATATTTTTAAAAATCAGTTAGACCTATTTGTGTGGGCTTATTTCTGATTTCTCTTTTCTGTTCTGTTAATCTATGTGTCTGTCCTTTGGCCCAGTAGTATAGTCTTGATTTTTTTTTAGCTTTATAATAAGTCTAGAATCAGGTAAACTAATTCCTTCCACTTTATTCTTACCTTTCAGAATTGTTTTAGCTTTTCTAGTTCCTTTGCCTTTCCCTGTTGAGTTTAGAATAATCTGTATACCTAAAAAAATGTTGCTTAGATTTTGGTAGAATGGCACAAAACCTGTATATCAGTTTGGAGAGAATTGACTGCTTTACTATGTTGAATCTTTGAATCCATGAATATACTATAATCTTCATTTATTTGTGTCTCTGATTTTTCTCATAACCATTGTATAATTTTCAGTATATAAGTTCTGTGTGTATTTAGTGATATTTACATGTTACAATTATGAAAACTTTTAAATTCTTTTTTTTAATAATGTTTCATGTTCACTTTCTTTCTTTTTTTTAAAATATTTTATTTATTTGACAGAGAGAAACATAGTGAGAGAAGGAACACAAGCAGGGGGAGTGAGAGAGGAAGAAGCAGGCTTCCCGCTAAGCAGGGCACCTGATGTGGGGCTCAATCCCCGGTCTCCAGGATCATGACCTGAGCAGAAGGCAGTTGCTTAACCAACTGAGCCACCCAGGCGCCACCTTAAGTTCTTTTTTAAAGACATTTGGGGGGCGCCTGGGTGGCTGAGTCATTAAACGTCTGCCTTCAGCTCAGGTCATGATCCCAGAGTCCCAGGATCGAGGCCCCCATTGGGCTCCCTGCCCGGTGGGAAACTTTCTCACTCCCCCTGCTTGTGTTCCCTTTCTTGCTGTGTTTCTCTCTGTCAAATAAATGAATAAAATCTTTTTTAATAAAATAAAGACATTTGAGGGCACCTGGGTGGCTCAGTGGGTTAAGCCTCTGCCTTTGGCTTAGGTCAAGATCTCAGGGTCTTGGGATCAAGGCCCGCATCGGGCTTTCTGCTCAGCAGGGATCCTGCTTGCTCCTCTCTCTCTGCCTGCCTCTTGCCTACTTGTGATCTCTCTCTCTGTCAAATAAATAAATAAAATCTTAAAAAAAATGTAAAGACATTTGAGAGACAGTGTGTGCATGAGTTAGGGAGAGGGGCAAAGGGAGAGAATCTCAGTTTCCTCACTGACTGCTGGTCCCAAAGTGGGACTTAATCCCACAACTCATCAGATCATGACCTGAGCCAAAATTATGTGTTGGATACTTAACCAACTGAGCCGCCCAGGTGCCCCATAATTTTTTTAAAGTATTAATTTTAATTTTAGTTAGTTAATATACAGTGGTATATTAGTTTAAAGTATATAATATAGTGATAATGATTCAACAATGCCATACATTACCTGGGGCTCATCATGACAAGTGCACTCCTTAATCCCCATCACCTGTTTAATCCATCCCCCCATCCACCTCCCTACTAGGAAACATCAGTTTGTTCTCTAGAGTTAAGATTCTGTTTCTTGGTTCATCTCTCTCTCCTTTTTTTCCTTTGCTCCTTTGTTTTATTTCTTAAATTCCACATGAGTGAAATCGTATATTATTTGTCTTTCTCTGATTGACTTATTTCTCATAGCATTATACTCTGTAGCTCTATCTACATCATTATAAATGGCAAGATTTCATTCTTTCTTACGGCTGGCTAATACATATATATTATATTATATTATATTATATTATATTATATTATATTTTAATTATATTTACATTTTAAGTATATATTTATATATATTATAATTTTATAATATATATAATCTCCAATCATGAACACTTGGGCTGCTTCCATATCTTGACTATTATAAATAATGCTGCTGTAAATATAGGGGTGAATATATCCCTTTGAATTAGTGTTTTTGTGTTCTTTTAGTAAGTACCCAGTAGTGCAATTACTGGGTCCTAGGATAGTTCTATTTTTAAAATTTGAGGAATCTCCATACAGTTTCCAAGTATCTATCACCATCAAGGGCAGAATGCACCAGTTTGCCATTCTTACCAACAGTGCACAATGATCTTTTTCTCTTCACATCCTCACCAACACCTTGTTTCTTATGTTGTTGGTTTTAGCTGTTCTGATTGTTGTGAAGTGATATCTCATTGTAGTTCTGGTTTGCATTTCCCTGATGATAAATGATGATGAGCATCTTTTCATGTGTCTGTTGGCTGATGTGTTCTTTTTTAAAAAATAATTATTTTATTTTTTCAGTGTTCTGAGATTCATTGTTTTTGCCCCACACCCAATGCTCCATGATATTCATACCCTCAATAACCACCAGCAGTCTCCTTCATCCTCCACCCCCCTCCCTTCCAAAATCCTCAGTTTGTTTCTCAGAGTCCAAAGTCTCTCATGCTTCATCTCTCTCTCTGATTTAGCCCAGTTCACATGATGTCTTCTTGTCTTCTGCCCATTTTTTATTAGTTCTTTTTGTCAACGTTGGCTTTTTTAATTCTTTAAGTATTTTAGATACTAACACTTTATCTGGTTTGTCATTTGCAAAAATCTTCTCCCATTGAGTAGGTTGCCTTTTAGTTTTATCGATTGTTTTCTTCACTGTGCAGAAGGTTTAATTTTGAGGTAGTCCCAATAGTTTATTTTTTATTTTGTTTCCCTTGCCTCAGGGGACCTATGTAGAAAAAAGTTGCTACAGCCCATGTGAGAGAACTTACTGCCTATGCTTTTTTCTAAGATTTTTATGGTTTAATGTCTCACATTTAGGACTTTAATCCATTTTGAGTTTATTTTTGTGTATGGTATAAGAAAGTGGTCCAGTTTCGTCCTTCTGCAAGTTGCTGTCCAGTTTTCCCAGCACTGTTTGTTGAGGAGATTATCTTTTTCCTATTAGATAGTTTTGCCTGCTTTGTCAAAGATTAATTGACTATATAATTGTGGGTTTATTTCTGCATTTTCTATTGTATTTCATTGATCTATACATTCATTTTTATGTCAGTACCATATTGGTTTTCTTTAAGATTTTATTTTTTTATTTGACAGAGAGAGAGGTCACAAATAGGCAGAGAGGCAGACAGAGAGAGGAGGAAGCCGGCTCCCTGCTGAGCAGAGAGCCAGACGTGGGCCTCGATCCCAGGACCCTGAGATCATGACCCGAGCCGAAGGCAGAGGCTTAACCCTCTGAGCCACCCAGGTGCCCAGTACCATATTGTTTTGATTACTACAGCTTTGTAATACAACTTGAAGTCTGGATTTGTGTGCCTTCAGCTTTGCTTTTTTTTTCAAGCTTTCTCTGGCTATTTGGGGTATTTTGTGGTTTCTTATAAATTTTAGGATTGTTTGTTCTAGTTCTGTGAAAAATGTTGGTATTTTGATAGGGATTGCATTGAATGTGTAGATTGGGCAGTATAGTCATTTTGACAATATTTGTTCTTCTAATGCATGAGCATGGAATATCATTTATTTCTGCTCTGATTCTTATTATTTCCTTTCTTCTGCTAGTTTTAGGCTTTGTTATTATTTTTTCTAGTTCTTTTGAGTGTGAGGTTAGGTTGTTAGTTTGAGATTTTTCCTGTTTTCTGAGGTAGGCCTGTATTACTATATGGCTTTAGAACCACTTTTGTGGTTAGAACCTCTTAGAATCCTCTTAGAACTACTTTTTCTACATCCCAAAGGTTTTAAACATTGTGTTTTCATTTTCATTTGTATCCATGTAATTTTTAATTTCTTATTTCCTTCCTAGTTGACTAGTTGACCCATTCATTGTTTAGTAACGTTATTTAACCTCTATGTATTTGGGGTCTTTCAGATTTTTTTCTTCTGGTTGACTTCTGGTTTCATAGTGCTGTGGTCAGAAAAGATGCATGGTATAACTTTGATCTTTTTTAATTTGTTGAGATTTGCTTTGTAGCTTAATATCTGACCTTTCTGGAGAATGTTCCATGTGCACTTGAAAAGAATGTGTATCTGTTGTTTGATGATGGAATGATTTGAATATATCTGTTAACTTCATCAGGTAGTGTGTCATTCAAAGCAATTGTTTACTTGTTGATTTTCTATTTAGATGATCTGTCCATTGACTTAAGGGGCTGTTAACATCCCCTAATATTACCGTATTACTATCAATTAGTGCCTTTATGTTTATTATTAACTATTCTGTGTATTTGGGCACTTCCTTGTTGGATGCATAAATATTTACAATAGGTACATCTTGTTGGATTATCCCCATTATTGTTATATAGTATCCTTCTTTGTCTCTTGTTAGAACCTTTTTTTATTTTTATTTTTAAATATTTAATTAATTTATTTGGGGGAGGCAGAGGGAGAGGAAGAGAATCTCAAGCAGACTGTGCTAAGCATGGAGCCTGATATAGGGCTCAATCTCACAAACTTGAGATCATGAGCTGGAATCAAGGTCAGATGCTTAAACTACTGAGCCACCCAGGTATCCTAGAATCTTTTTTTATTTTTATTTATTTTTTTAAGGATTTTATTTATTTGACCGAGAAAAGCACAGCTAGGGAGGGAAAATAAGCAAGGGGAGTGAGAGAGGGAGAAGCAGGCTTCCCGCCTAGCAGGGAGCCAGACCTTGCTAGATAGAATATTCTTGACTTCAAAATTTTCCTATTCATCACTTTAAATATGTATCATGTCAGTTTGTTTGTTTGTTTGTTTATATTTAGGTGAACCAATGAGCATGCCAGTCCTTTCTGACATGGAAAATTTCTGCTGAAATATCTGTTGATAGCCTTATGGGGTTTCCCTTGTATGTAACTTCTATCTTTTTGTCTTGCTGCTTTTAAGATTTTTTTCTTATATTTTGCCATTTTAATTACAATATGTCTTGGTGAGGATCTGCTTTTGTTGATTTTTCGGGGAGTTCTCTGTGACTCCTGGATCTGAATATCTGTTTCCTTCCCCAGCTATTATTTATTCAAATAAATTTTCTGCCCTCTTTTCTCTCTCCTCTTCTTCTGGAATTCCTAGAATATGAATGTTACTGTGTTTGATGGAGTCACTGAGTTCCCTAAGTCTATTGTCATTTTCCATAATTCTTTTTTCTCTCTTTGTTCAGCTTGATTACTTTCCATTACTCTGTCTTCTAGGTCATTGATTTGTTCCTTTGTTTCTTCCAGTCTGCTGTTCATTCCACTGGGCATGTTCCTGATTTCGTTTATTGGGCCCTTTATTTCTGCTATGTTATTTCTTATCTCCATGTTAATGATCTCACTGGTGCCTTACACTCTTTTCTCAAGTCTAGCAAGTACTTTAAACTCTTTATTAGGCATGTTACTTATATCTGTTTCATTTCAATTTCTAGCTGTGGGCTTGTCCTGTTCTTTCATTTGGGATAAATTCTTCTGTCCTCTCTTTTGGCGAAGTCTCTGTACTAGCTTCTCTGTGTTACCTTCTTTTGAAGGTAATGGCCTTATTAAGTAGAGGTTCTATAGTGCCCTGCAGTATAATGTCACCTGTTTTACAGGGCCTGGAACTTCAGAGAGTATTTCCACTGTGTGCTGCATGCACTTTGCTCTTGTGTCCTGGCCACTTTATCCTTCAGGTCAATTGTCTGCAGAGGCTTTCTTTGCATATTGTGAGCAGTATTTGTTCTCTGACCTGAATGTGGGGAATTTTAACTACCTGTATTCCACTCTGCTTATGAAATGAGTCCTGTTGTCACAGCTGCCAGAACTGAGGCCCTGCAGAATTCATGGGGAGGGAGACATGGTGTGGGCAGGCGTTTTGGCCAGCCTTCTGGGGGAGAGGGTCCACTGTGCTGGGACTGAGATGCACAGTTCCACTGAAGTAGGGAGATGGGTCTTGGTGTAAGCAAGTTAGGTAGTGAGTGTCAGCACTGTACTGGTTCCCACAGGTGGCCTTGTTCTTATGCTGAGGGGTAGTGGAGGCCAGTTATCTTTGTTCCTGGAGGGGTCTCTCCATGAGTGCTGCCTCTCTGAGACATGCTCCAAGAAGAGCAAATAGCTTTCCCACTATGTGCCCCAGGCACTCTTCAGATTGCTCTTTCCATGCTGTATGTCCATAGGCTATTTGCCTTGCCTTCTCTCCTGGAGGAACCCCAATTTCCCTGGGCTCTACCTGAGCCATACTCACTGACCTTTAAGCCCTGATGATTGCGAGAACTCATGAAATTCAGTCCCTTCACTTTCAAAACCAACTTCTGTAGGGAATCATCTTCCCTTTGCACCCCCCCCCC
>PITA01008795.1:0-48856 GCA_004023965.1 Spilogale gracilis
GCGGGGGGTGTGTGGGTGCAAGGGTGGGGTGCATGGGTGCGTTGGTGTGTGCATGGGTGCATGCAAGTTTGGGGTGGGGGTGTACGCATGGGAGGACAGGTCCGGCAATCAATCCTCCTTGGCCCTGCATCTCTTCAGTTACTGCTCCTTGCTGGGTAGCCCCACACCTCAAAACTGATATTCCTCTTCCACCTCAGTCTACAACTCTCTCTAGTCGCTGCACTCAGGACTCTGTTCTGCTCACTCATTTTCCCTGAGACCGTCTGGAAGAGGTGGGCTCGCCAGGCTCCATGCTCCATGATCTTGGGAGCCCTCCGAAACCCCTCACTGCCGCTCCCACTCAGGGGCGGCCTCAGCGTGAGCCCCCGCGTGAGCCCCGCGTCCCAGGCCACCGCTGGCCTGGCAGCTCATCGTTTACTTTTCTCATTTCTTTTGCAAGGGCTCTTGGGTGCCCCCCACGGTCGCAGGAGACGTCCTGGGGGTGCCCTGGCCTGCTGACCCACGCTGAGGTTGCAGTTTGCACACACTGAGCTGCTCCGAAGCTGCTTCTTGATGTGGCCGTGGACCCCGAGGAAGCATGGGAGAACATTTTGGTCTCCCCTTTCTGTCAGTGTTTCTGAAGCCACAGAGCCACGCGTTGCTAGCCCCACAGAGCTTTCTAGGCAAACTGCTGTTTTTCTTCCCAGATCCTGTGCCTACAAACCTCTCCTCAGGGCTGTCCTGCAGTTACCTCTATCCTCACACATCCGAGACGGAGGCCATCTTTGTGGCCACCTGGCCACCCGCCTCTCTTCAGGTCTCTCAGGAACGGGGAGAGGACGTGCAGGAGTGGGGCCTGGGCAGGCCCGTGATTCGGAACCGTCATCCCCATCGTGATGTGCCTGTCGGCACTATTTGTGTGCACAGTGGCTGGAGAATAGAACCTGTATTTCTTCTCAGAGCTTGGACCCTGAAAGGAACATGCTGGAGCCAGCTGGAGTCGTATGAAGACTTACTGTCTTGATGAGCGAGGCCAAAATATATTTTCCGTGTCTCCTTTTCACCACGGATCCTTCCAGATGTTTTTCAGTGTTGTATCTGGATATGAGGCAGTTCAGTACCACAGGTTCCGGCCCCAGCAAGGCCTGGAACAGCCCCCCCAGGGCTTCTGTGGGCTCGACCAGCCAGAGCAGCCCTGGGGTAGTTTTACATCACAAGCCACCTGAGGAAGAAAATCAGAGGGAAGGAGGAGAGCTGGTGGGTCCTCTTCCCAGAGGGAACATTCCAGATCTCTGATGTGGAAGCTAAATGGATGGGGAGATGAGGGGTTGGTTTTACTGTCTTTTAATTCACTCACTGCCAGCGATAAGAAAAGGGAGTGAGGGGAACGGTGCTCCTCCTCTTCAGCGTGGAAAGTGAGAGAAAAGTCCAGACTCCCTTCCCCTTGTTGGGAAGCAGGAAATCCTGTCCCCTTCAAGGTCCTTCTAGCCAGACTAAGAATCCAATTGACATGAAACTGATTAATAAGAAATCAAATTTCATAGCGCATGTACAGACCGACACAAATTCTAAAGATGGGCACAACAGGGTCTATGAGTCATCTGAACTAATGAGGTGGGGGCAAGGGTCTGGGACCTCAGAGGAAAGGAATCCAGTTTATAGGAAGATGAAAAAAAGTAAATGTTTGGTAAACAGATGCTTGCTGGGCCACTCAGGAACAATGCAACAAAGAGAGGACTTTGCTCAAAGTGGCCTTGCTTACGTCCCTCCCCGTCTACCATACCTAGTTCCTATCGTAATGGAGTTATCTATGGCAATAGCTCTCTTTCTGGAGTAGATCCTCCCTCTAAATTCTTTTTACACATTTGGGGGCGGGGTGGGTTCAAGAACTTTTCTTGAAATTGCTGGGTTTTGATTGCTTTTTTTAAAAAAATGATTTTATTTATTTGAGAGAGAACACAGGAGCTGGGGTGTGGTGGGGGGCAGAAGCAGACTCCCCGCAGAGCAGGGAGCCTGGACAGTTGCAGGGCTTGATCCTAGGACCCTGACATCAGGACCTGAGCCAAAGGCAGGTGGCTCCACCAACTGAGCCCCTCAGGCGCACTAGGTTCTGATTGCTTTTTAACTCAAAATAGTCTTCATGCCAAAGTTGCCCATCTGGGGGCAACCTGCTCTCAGCCTCTCCATCCTGAAAGCTACCGATGTCCCTCACCCTGTGACTCTCACCCTTGACTGGCTCCTTGCTCACCGTCGTGCCTCTCTGGAGGACACGTGGAGGGCTTGGTCTGGCTTTACCAGCCCAGCTGTGCGGCTCTAACTGCCTCCTCTCCCCACCCCAGTTCTACAGCTTCTGTCTGCTTTCTTCACGGATGCTGGGGCGGTCGGTGGCCTCCCTCCGTCCTTCAGTGGTTGCCACCATCTCCAGAGCATGGACGATTCTCCACGATCAGCCCCGTCCCCATCCTGCAGCCTACCTCCAGTGTACGCATGCGCCCTGGGCTGGCTCTCCAGCTCAGCACCTCTAAGTGTCCTGCCCGCAGCCTGCATCCCTTACCCTCTGTCTCTGCATTTTTCTGCTCCTTGGATGTTGCTTCGTCCCCTGTGCTCCATCCAGACTGCTGCTTCTCCTTAAAGGCTCAGTTCCACGTGCACCTCCTAGAAAGCCTCTCGGAGCCCAGGAATCAACAGCTTCTTTCTCTGCCTCCCCTCTCTGCCAGTACTAAATATTTATCAGCCATGCAGCCTAAACAGTATATTGTACTTGCTTGTTTACACTTGTCTTTCAACTACACAGGGAGCTCCTTGGGGGGAGAGATCATGTTTTATTCATTTTTTTTTTTAATTCCTAGCTTGTAAAATAGAACTTGGCACACATTCTTGTGTCCTCAAAAAAAAAAAAAAAAAAGGAGCGGGTGGGGGAAAAAGAGTTTGTATGAATGAATGTGAAGGCTTTTAACCTGTAAATTGATACACAAGTGTAAGTTATTGTGGTATCAATGGTGTCCCAATGTAATGCATGGCATTTGGAGGACAGGTCTGGGATAAACAGATGACTGCATTCTAGAAAAGGTGGAGGGGTTGGTGGGACAAGAAAAAAATGCTTCTTCCAAAATAAAGACAAAACAAAATAAAACAAAACAAAAAAAACCTTACATAGGAGATATATCCAAGGGCTTGGAATTTGGAAGCGCTAAAAAGAGAAAAATCAACCAGAAAGAGTAAACTATGAAACTATTAGGTTAAACTCTGACATGTCAACAAGAGGATTTAGGAACGGAATATTTTGTCTCTACAATGGACTCTACATAAGAGAGAGGGGCTAGAGAAAGAGTCAAAGGATGTAAAGTAGGAAGAGACTTTATAGTTCTAAATTAGTATTTCTTTCCTTATTATGGTTTATCTTCATTATGTCGAACAGATAATAATTTTATTTTTATTTTTTATTCTTTTAAAAGATTTCGTTTATTATTTGACAGACAGAGAGAGAGACAGCTAGAAAGGGAACACAAGCAGGGGGAGTGGGAGAGAGAGAAGCAGGCTTCCCCCCGAGCAGGGAGCCCGATGCGGGGCTCACAAGACCTGAGATGAAGGCAGACGCTTCACAACTGAGCCATCCAGGTGCCCCAACAGTTTATAGTTTTAAAAACATCTTAATGCTATTTTAGACGAAGAAGGGAAACAGGGGCAGGGACATTAATTCTATAGGCATCTTAGAGAAATAAGGCAAACTACCAGGAACATTGAATTTGAGTTTAAATCTGAATTTGAATTCTGTACATTTCTCCAGCATCCCTGCCTAAACCAGTGCTTCTCTGTGTGTGTTGAGGGACAGGGTTATGTGTTTGTGTGTGTGTGTGTGCGTGCGTTTTCTGTTGGCCAGCCACACACTGACACTTTTGGAAAATACAATAAAAAATGAATTGCTAGAAAAAGAAAATAGAAGAAATCAGCTGTGCAGAATGAGAGCCCAGACTGATCGGTATAGTCAAGAGATCTCATTCTTGTAAGTTTCCACATGCTGACTCGCAATTTTTGCACTGAATTCCTTATAGTGCAGTAACACTTTGCAAACTGGTTCTTTTTCCATTTGCCACACTTTAAATGGCACTAAGTTAGTCTTTAGTTGCATGTTTTCTTTCTCTTTTTCTTTTTTTTAAAGATTTTATTTATTTATTTGACAGAGAGACACACAGCCAGAGAGGGAACACAAGCAGGGGGAGTGAGAGAGGGAGAAGCAGGCTTCCCGCTGAGCAGGGAGCCTGATGCAGGGGCTGGATCCTGGCACTCCGGGATCATGACCTGAGCTGAAGGTGGACATTTAATGACTGAGCCACCCAGGCGCCCCAACTTGGATGTTTTCAGTAATAGACATTATAGGCAATGAAAAAGTTAATGTGAGAAGGACACCCACACACAAATCTTGGAATCTTAAGGAGATCCTAAGGACAAAAAGCGATTAGAAGATAAACAGGCAGAATTTAAAATGGCATAATAAGTTGTTTTTTTTTTTAAAGATTTTATTTATTTGACAGAGAGAAACCCAGCCAGAGAGGGAACACAAGCAGGGGGAGTGAGAGAGGGAGAAGCAGGCTTCCCACCGAGCAGGGACCCTGATGTGGGACTTGATCCCGAGTCTCCGGGATCATGACCTGAGCCGAAGGCAGTCGCTTAACCAACTGAGCCACCCAGGTGCCCCTAAAATGGCATAATAAGTATTTTTATCCATCAGTGGAAACCTCTTTCTTATGTGCATCTCCCTGCCTCATCCCTCTCCTAGTTCCATGAATTCTTTGATCTTCTCGGAGAATAATTGTTTTCAATGCAAAAGCTTTAAATTGATCCTGCATTGTTAACTGTAGGGTAGCCATAGATGCTGACATCAAGCCAATAAAATTAATAAGCAGTGTGACAGGCTCTAATAAATTTCATGGGTGTCTTTACTCTGTTATTTGAGCACAGACCCAACTGTTATTATCGCTGAGCTTCGAACCCCTCATTTTGGCTGGAGATGATTACAGCCGCTGACGTCCTGCATGCTACAGTGGTTTTGGGTAACTGGTTTAGGGTTCAAGTATCATATCTAAAAGACTTCGTTATGGTCAGTGGGGGCAGCAAGTTGTGGCCGTAGGACTTTGATCTGTTTTCTAGAGTGGCCTACAAAAACCTGGACTCCTAACGATCTGTTTTCTCAACAATTTCAGAAAACAAGCAGCTTTTAAACTCTAGTTTCCCTACCACCGAGGGCGGGGGGGGGGGGGATAGGGGGGGGGGGATGGGGGAGATGTTTGAAACTCTTTTATTTGGACAGGGGCCATTATTTGTTGGAAGTGGGCCACAATTCTTTGTCTCTAACTGCAGCTGAAGCAGCTGAAATTCTTCAAGCCCCTTAACTCAGTCTTTCCCTCACATGAAGAATTTAGTATCAGGTTTCTGCAAATGGGCAAGCTCTTCACTTGAAGTGAGAAAAAGGATGGTTCGGTTTCTCCTTTAAACCCCATGGCAATCAGCAAGGTGAATTTGGCATGGGGTATTTCATCTCTGCCCCGCCCTTTATCCTGCTGTCTGGTGTGGCTCTGGCCTAGTCATAGCCTTCTGTTTAAGTTCACGCCCATCTAGAACCTTTTGTTTTATTGCCTTGATTTTGCATATGACATGTCCTTTTAAAATGCTGATCAAAGTATAAACAGCTATCAAATATAAGCATTCAATGCAAGTTAAATACCAGTCCATCTTTTTGTATCATGTGTAATATTATGTAAATATCAATGGCTACATTTATGTTTTTGAGGAAGTGTAGATTAGGTTTGCATGTTGTTTAAAAGGCATTCTTTTCACTTCTAGTTTTCTCGAGCATTTTTTATTTAGGCATTAACTCTATATCCTATGCAGATACTTAAGCTCCTTATAATTGTTCCATTTATAAAAGTGAGGAGGCTGTGTCTTGCTATTGTGGGTTTGGGGTGCCTGTTACACTTAAAACCTTAGGAATTTAACTTACTGAGATAACCACTGTAATTTTTTTTAAGATTTTATTTATTTATTTGACAGAAAGAAACACAGCTAGAGAGAGAACACAAACAAGGGGAGTGAGAGAGGCAGAAGCAGGCTTCCCGCTGAGCAGGAGCCCAATTCAGGGCTCCATCCCAGAACTCTGGGATCATGACCTGAGCCGAAGGCAGACGCTTAATGACTGAGCCACCCAGGCGCCCCAGGATGACCATTGTCTTAAGAAGAAAGGATGTTCCCACAAAGGTTGTTAAAAGAGAAAAAAGGGGAGGATGCCTGGGTGGCTCAGTAGGTTAAGTGTCTGCCTTTGGCTCCGGTCAGGATCCCAGGGTCCTGAGATCAAGTCCCGCATTGGGCTTCTTGCTCAGCAGGGAGTCTGCTTCTTCCTCCTCCTCTGCTGCTTCCCCTGCTTGTGCTCTCTCTCTCTCTTTCTCTGACAAATAAATAAAATCAATTAAAAAAATAAAAGAGAAAAAATGGTTTGTAAACACATGCCAATGATTTTAGCATTAAAGAGCTAGGATAGTGAGTTATGAGGTGCAGTCTGGGAAATGGGCTCCTGAGACTGGTAACCGTGAAGCCCTGCCTCTTTTTCCTTTGAGGAGCATAAAGAGCATGAGAGAGTGAATGTGGCTCATTAAAAGGGAGAAGGAAGAATTATCTGATGGTTCTTAAATTTCAGGCTCTCCCCTGGCTGGTTGCACCTATCTGCTCTTGTGTTCATGATGGGGACCCTGGAATGCAGTGGCGTGGGATTTTCACAGCGCCCGTTCCTCCCTGGGCTGTACTTCGCCCTGTGACATTTGGTCGGAGGCCTTAGTACATCCATCGTGCAGCCTGGCACGGGGGATTGTATTTATATTTTATTTTACATTATTTCAGCTGTTTTCACTTTTTTCTTTATTGTTTTCTTGCCTCCTACTGAGTTCTTTTTTCAAGCATTGCTGGGGAAGGGGGAGCACTCAGTATGAACTCTCACACCCAGGGTGGAAAACAGCTTTCTGTCAGCCCCTCGAAGCTTCTGAGCCTCAGACATTTAACCCACTGTGGCTCTGAGCCCATATTAGCTCTTCTTGGGAGCTGTTGCTGTGTTAAAAGATATGAAACCATTTCAAAGTTTCCCAAGGCTTATTAATATAGCCTACAAGAGAACATAAGTGAATTATATGCTTATTAAAATAAAAAGAGGGTTTTTTTTTCTATAAAGTGGTGTTTGAGGAAGAATTTGATCCTACATTTTAACACCCGATAGCTTCCTAATTTCAAGGTTATGTTTAAACAACATTTCTTTCCCCGGTTGATTGTGATATAACTCACATAAAACATTGTATTAGTTTAAGGTCTACACCATAATGACTTGATGCTTGTGTATATTGTAAATTGAGTGACACAGTGTAGTTCACAGCCATTCCACACACAAATTCTTTTTCTTAATGATGAGAAATTTTAAGGTCTATATTTCTTTCCACTAAATGAATTTGAGTATATTTTTATCATATAAATCAGTCAAGAAAAGAGAAGATGATGTTGTTATCCAAAAATTTGACATTATGAGAAACTGTTGTCATTATATTATCCATCTAGAGAAGCTGTAATATATTTGGGGGTATATAGTCTAATGTACCCCATATTCTTCCTTCTTGCTCAAACTCCCCATTCTATAAAGAGGTGGGCGTTGTCAGCATTGGTAAAAGTGACATTCTGTATTCTATAGTACAATTAATGAGCACATTAGTATAATAATTACTTGAAATTGATAAGAGAGATTTGTCCTGCATAATGAAAGATGACTTGGAGAATGACAAGAGTGTTTAAGACATCTTTCTCATTAATTTCCCAGGATTACCTAGATTGCATCAGGGACCAAACAAAACTTCCTCTGGGGACAGAAGAAAGATCAGCCCTCTTTGGAAACATACAGGATATCTACCACTTCAATAGGTAAGTTCATACTCAAAAGATCATTGTCACCTGGGAATATTATGACTTTCTCTCAGATGAAGGCAGTTAGAGAACTTTACGTGTAATCCTTGATTCAACTTCGTACATTTCTATGTAATATCATGCCATGAAGTCTTCTACCTAGAAGCATCCTTGTGCTAGAAAAGTCTTACATCTATTTAATATTCCATCCCACTCCATCTTCCTGGAGCAGAAAAAAGATCTATTTTTCCTGACAGAGCAGTGACATTGTTCTTCTACAACACAACATGTACAGGGCATCCAAAAACACATGTATGCTTTGTCTGCGGCACCCCACCTCCACTGAATTTTTTAGAAATTTTCTTCTGTCTAGGGAGTGGACAAGACCAGTAAACACACAAATACTTTAAGTCGTAGCATAATAATCCAAATTAATTAATAATTTAAATGATTAACTCCAACATATGTTAAGCACCTACTATGTAAAGGATGCTGGGTATATAAAATTTGCTGAAGGGGATGGGATGAGCAAATCGGTTTGTATTATGCATTGTGAAATGTCTGCCAGGCAAAAGGCAAGTTAAGAGCACTGACTCTCATTTCCAACATGTCTGGGTTTTCTTCCCACCTGAGCCGGGTAGATATCCTTGGGTGAGTCTTAAAATGGAGTGGAAGAATTAACTCCCTCCCTACAAGTCTGTGCTCAGGTCTCCCTTTATCAGCAAGGCTTGGCAGACACCCACAAAACACCTCACCTGCTCTGTCTTTTGTTTCTAGCATTTATCAGATTCTGTGTGACACACTCTGTGACTGACTTTTGGTTTATATCCCTTGTTTCTTTCCTCCCCACCCCCACTCATGGAACACTTCCCAAGGCCTGGGGTCTGTTTTGTTACTGTCCAGGTGCCTAAACAGTGCTTGGCCCATCAGAGGCATGCAAGCTTTTGTGCAATGAATGAATGGAAATAATAAGAATATCCATCTCTATGGTTATTGTGAAGCTTCAGTGCACTTAGACTCTGGAAATGCCTAACCAGCTCAATGCCATCCCAGAGGAAGCATCAAAATATCAACCAGTGATGATGTTGATTTTGTTATAGTAAAATCCCATTATAAAATTTTGCAGTTCCCTGTCATTGTGAGACTCAACTGTAATGCAAATTATACATCTTATCCCACCTTGCTTAATGAAATTGGTATAAGTGACACCTTGAGGGCAGGATCCACATCTCCTTTGCTACCTCTGAATCCCTACCACCCTAGCACAAGCCTGGCCTTGGACATCTGCGCATAGTATTGCATCAATGCCTCCTTTCATTTTGAAAGCCTAGGATGTAAAAACTACCAGTGTTAAAACATCTCCCTGATTTGACTCAGGAGACTTTAGAAACTGTATGTTCTAAGACTGATTCTCCACCTGAACTACACTAATAGAATCATCTGGGAAGCTTTTTTTTTCTTTCTTTCTTTTTTAATATAATGGATCCCACCCCCAGAAATTGTAGTGAATTGGTTTGGGGTGGGGCCAGGGCATCAGAAGCTTTTAAAAACTCCTCAGATGTTTGTAATGTACAACTGTGGCTGGGGAACACTATCTACATAAAATAGACACAATAATAAGAATATAGTGAAAGGTCATTCAAGAAATTGAATCAGGTTGGGGTGCCTGGGTAGCTCAGTTGGTTAGGCATCTGGCTCTTGATTTCAGCTCAGGTCATGATCACAGGGTCTTGAGATCGAGCCCTGCCTCTGGCTCCTTGACGGGCGTGGAGTCTGCTTAAGATTCCCTCATTCCCCTTTCCTCCCCCTCCCCACCATGCATGTGTGCTCCCGCTCTCTAAAAAAGAAAAAGAAAAGGAATTTAGAGTCTACATGTACGTTGGTATTAAAACAGGCTCCCCTTTAGCCGTTGCTGATGGTAAAATCCCATGAACCCCCGAGTGGCTTCTCTTTCCAGAGGCTACCAGCGGCACTGTAACAAGGGGAGAGGGTTGGGGCATATATGCCTGGAGGCCTCTGGCCTAAGCCTCTGGTGGTTTGGCTGTAAGTTGATGGTAATGACTATTTGTCTCCTGCCTAGTTCATGCCAGAGGCCATAGCGCTTTATTCACAATATCACTTTATATGCCTCATCTGGGCTTCCCTGTCTCCCAGACCCCAGGCATTTAGCCACAGTCCCTCTTGCCAGAGTGGAGCCCTGCTTTTCAGGCCATGGTTTAGGATGTGATAGCATAGTCCAGAAGGGTTTGTTTTTTGTTTGTCTGTTTGTTTTGTTTTTTTACTCCCTGGAGTTTAAATCTTCCTGTGTCTCCTCATTTAAAGAAAGGTAAAAAAGATGTAGCCCCCTAGGTCAACAAGAAGGGACCTTGGTAATGGAGCCTACTCTGCTAAAGTCAGAAGACTGAGAAGAGCTTTGTATTCCTGAATTGTTCTCTGTTCTTCTCTCTTTGGTGTTTTCTGAACAAGGAAGTCAGACCTGTCAGCCTGAGTCAGGGTGAATGAATACCGGGATGGTGATGTGTTAGGGACCCATGTGGTAACACGATGGGCATGCAGTGAACACCGCATATTCATGCCTGTCCCTGTCGGTGATCACACTTGTCTGTCCCTGGCACATGCATGATCTCCTGTAATCCTCTTCCCTTTTTTTTTTTTTTTTAATTTTATTTATTGGGCACCTGGGTGGCTCAGTGGGTTAAAGCCTCTGCTTTTGGCTCAGGTCATGATCTCAAGGTCCTGAGATCGAGGCCCGTGTTGGGCTCTCTGCTCAGCATGGAGCCTGTTTCCTCCGTCTCTCTCTGCCTGCCTCTCTGTCTACTTGTGATCTCTCTCTCTCTCTCTCTCTCTCTCTCTCTGCCAAATAAATAAATAAAATCTTAAAAAAAAATAAACTGTATTTATTTATGTGAGAGAGAGAATGAGAGAGAAAACATGAGAGGGGAGAAACAGACTCTTTGCTGAGCAGGGTACCCGATGAGGGACTCAATCCTTCCTGGAACTCCAGGATCATGACCCGAGCCAAAGGCAGTCGCCCAACCGACTGAGCCACCCAGGCGCCCCTCTCCTGTTATCCTCCTAACACCTCTGGAAGGCAGATAGAATGCATTTTGTATGCACACCTTCCAGATGAATCAGGACTGCAGTATGGAAAGGTCTTTGCTCAAGGACATAGAACCAGGCATCCAATTTAGCCTATTTTGAATACCTGGTTTTGGCAGATTTCTATTGGTATTCTTATTATTTTATTTCATTATTATTTTCATTTTTTAAAATTTTATTTATTTATTTGAGAGAGAGATAGAAAGGGAGAGCATGATCAGGGAGGAAAGGGCAGAGGGAGAGGGAGAAGTAGACTTCCCACTGAGCAGGAAGCCCTATGTGGGGTTGGATCCCAGGACTCCAGGATCATGACCTGAGTTAAAGGCAGACACTTAACTGACTGAGCCACCTAGGTGCCCCTCATTATTATTTTCAAGAGTATCTGCTTGTTGGGGTCCCTAGGTGGCTCAGTGGGTTAAGCGTCTGCCTTCAGCTCAGGTCATGATCCCAGGGTCCAGGGATCAAACACCATGTTGGGCTTCAGCAGAGAGCCTGCTTCTCCCCCTGCCTCTCACTCTGCTCGTGTCCGCTCTCATTCACTCTCTCTCAAATAAATAAATAAAATCTTTAAAAAAACAAAAAGCAGAGTAATTCTATTTAAAAAAAACAAAACAAAACAGCATCTGCTTGTTTAACTTTTACAGTTGAGTTGTCTGTACTATTATGTCCCTATTTGTTTGTATTTCCTTTCCCTTAGATCTGGAGTCAACATTTATAGCTCAAATATCTTTGTTGTTATATTTGGCTAAGTAAGAAGTATTGATGTGACTTTTTATGTTAATGTCTCTTATGAATCTTTTATTATATATCCTACATCACTTGATTTCAAAGATCTGAATCTCTCGCAAATATCTATGGTTGGGGCTTGAGCTAATTTTCAAGTTTCTAGGTTTTTCAACATACTATAATATTATTGTGAACAACGAAGCAAGATTTAAATCTCTAACATTAAAGAGGGGGAAAAGAAAATGGTTTTATGCTAACCCAAAAAACTCTGCCGACTAGATTTTATTTTCAGGGTATTTTTCCAAAATACAGAAAAGTGCTATGATAAATACTCATGAACCCTACCCTGACTCTATCAAAGCCTGTCTTGTGTCATAATTACTTTAGAAATTCTTTAAAGCATAAAGACGTTATGGATACTGTTGAGGCCCCTTATGTATTCTCCCGGTTGCTTCTCACTGTGTGGAGAGTGGCACAGTAATGAGCTGGTAAACCAGTTCTCCGGCATTAAGACACGAGAAGGGGAATCTGGGATTTATACTGTTTGCCAATTTCTGTGGTGTAAACTTTCCATCACAGCAGATTTTAAGCTATTAACAAGACATCACTGAACATGGAATTAGGAAGAGGTACACAGAATTGGCTCAGGCAAGCCAGTATAATCCGGTTCAGTATACCAGTAGAACTGGAACTACTAATATCCAAGACTTGGTGTCTCACTCCCAAGTATGATTTTGTTTCCTTGACTATATATGTAAGCATTTATTTAAAATATGTAACGTGCTTTCACTTATTTCAAACATGACGTAAAGTGTGCCAACCTTTCAAAAAATTTTTTTTCTCTCAGCATTGTTTTTGAGATTTATACCTCTCCTTTGTTTATCTTAACTATGATGTCATATTCCACAGAGGGACACATTACTTTGCATTTTGCTAATTAAGACTGAGCATCTTTTCTTGTTTCTTGGCCACTTAGATTTTTGTGTGTGTGAATTTCTGCCTTATTCACTGCCCATTTTTCTATCAGGATGTTTCTTTTTCTTACTGCGGTGTAGGCATTCTTGATGAATTTTTGCGAGTGATCTTTGTGGATTATTTGATTTGCAAATCATCTACTACTATGAGACTTATCTTTTTACTTTCATTATAGTTTCTTTGAAAAGAAGTCATATAATTTGTAAGTTTGACCACACTACATGTACATTTTATAATCTGTAGATTTTGTGTTGGGTCTAAAAAATTATCCTATGGGGCACCTTGGTGGCTCAGTCGGTGAACCCCATCTGCCTTCGGCTCAGGTCATGACCTTAGGATCCTGGGGTCAGTCTCCCCACTGAGCAGGGAGCCTGCTTCTCCCTCTCCCTCTACCACTCCCCCTGCTTGTGCTCTATCTCATGCTGTCTCTTAAATAAATACAATTTAAAAAAATTATCTTGTACTCTGTTCATAAATATACTCTTATTTTTCTAAAAGTCTTAAAATTTTGCCTTGAATCTTACTACAGTTGTTGGTGGGATGGTATATGGTAGGAAATCCAAATTCTTGTTTTCTTATGTTAAGCCAATAGCCCGTTATCACTGATTGAAAAGGACATCCTTTCTGTGCCCATTTGTACTTCCACAGTCCTCCCACATGAAGTTTACATGTAGGTATGGTTCTGTTTCTGAGCTTCACATTCTACTTCATTACTCTATTTGTCTCTTCCCGTACCACATTGTCTTCATTATTAAGCCCGCATTACTCTTCAACTTTGGCTTAGTTTTTCTTGACTCTTTGCACTGTCAAGTGATTTTTTTTTTTAATTAGTTTCTCAAGTTCCCCGAAGAACTCTTTTAGGATTTTTATTGGAACTACATTTAATATAGATTAATTTTGGTGGAATTGACATCTTTACAATATTGAGTCATCCCATCCATAAATATATTTCTCTTCAATCAAGCCTTTTTAAAATGTCTTAGTGTTTTATAATTTCTCCATCATATTCATACACACTTTTTTTTTTAAAGATTTTATTTACTTATTTGACAGAGAGAAACAGAGCTAGAGAGAGAACACAAGCAGAGGGACTGAGAGAGGGAGAAGCAGGCTTCCCGCAGAGTGGAAAGCCCAATGTGGGGCTTGATCCCGGGTCTCCAGGATCATGACCTGAGCTGAAAGCAGTCGTTTAACCAACTGAGCCACCAGGGTGCCCCTATACACACAACTTTTAAAAGCTGATTCCTTTTGATGCTGACTAGAATAGTTGTTCTATTTTGAAATTGACTATTATTGTCCTCTAGCAATGCTGTTGATTGTTATATGTTGATAATGTTTCCAACTTTCTAAGTTTTTCCATGAGTTCTGAAGGTGGTTTATAGATCCTTTTGTGTCTTCTGTGAAAACAGTAGTATCTGAAAACGATGAAATTTTTGTGTCTTCTTTTATAGTTCTTCTATCCGTTATGTTTTTTCATATCTCATTGTTTGGATAAGTTTTCTCATACAGTATTGACTCAATATCGGTATCCTTATCATCTTTCTGACATTAGTAGGAATACTTTAACTCCCCTAACAGTAACTGTGATGCTTCTTCTGGGATTTACATAAACACTTTTTCCTATTTTGCTAGTATATTGTGAGTGAGTATTAAATTTCATTGAATGCTTAATCTGCCTTCAAGAAAATTAGCATATGTTTTTTCTCTTCCTATTCATAATATGTTAAATTTTATAAATAGGCACCCTATTTCCATCATACATTCATTACTGAAATAAATCCTACCTGGTCATAATGTTTTATATATTTGTGCCCTGGTAAGTTTGATTTGTTTGTACTTTTTTAAGAAATTTTTCACACATGTTTATAAATGACCATAATCTGTAACTTCTTTCCTCATACTGTCTTTGTTTGATTTTGGTATATGACTAGATTCAAAATGGTATTGCACAAAGTCTTCCAACATAAAACATTATGGAATGCAGTTGATACTTCATTTTTGTTTTCCTTTTTTGTAGCCAAATCTCTCTTCCCTCTGGTAATCCCTGTGATAGCCTAGAAATTTAAGTCTCTGGTTTGATGTCTGGAAGAAGTCCCTAAATGGTCAGGAAACTAGGTCAGCCAAGAGAAACCACTTTCCCCTTTGAATGTGCCCCTAAAATCCCAAAAGTTTTGTTTGTTTGTTTTAGTTCCGATTAAAGAAGAAAATGCCAACTGTCTCATACACTCATCCTTCTCTTGGAATAAAGAAGACTTACCTAAACTGTAATTTGAATCTTTCTCTAAGAATGAAGAGTGAGGAAAGAAAGATCATTTCTTATACTGAATTTCTATTTTAAAAGTATTAGCAAATTAAAATCATCTAAGCTCTCTTCCTCCCTCAGAAGATGAGAGAAAAATCTCCTTTTTTCCTTTAACTCTTTCCCTTTATTCTGTATATCTCAAGTTACTGCCTATAAAATAGTCAGCTAGGTCTAGTTTTTGTCCAAAACAATTTATGTGGGCTGTCCTTTTTGTCTTCCTTGAAATGTAATTTAGAGAGTGAATCATGGGATACAGAGAACATGAAGGCAATGAAAGGTAGTGGAAGTTACCTTTTCTTTTAAGTGCATTTTCCCACCACCAAAATCTCTTTAACTTCCACACAGTGGTAGAAGTGTTTTTACCCATAGGCTTTTTTCAAGTGGACTTTCAAGGCCAGGGTTAATGTATCAGTGAAATTAGTGAGACATTTGGTGCTGTTAACCTCATTCCATTTCTGCTCCGATGTGCGCGTGTGCCTGTGCTTGCAATGGGTTAAAATGCCAGCTGACCTAGTTAGGTAGGTGGGGAAAGGAAGTGGTGCTCAGAGTCTATTGTAGACCAGAAGGGGAGAGGCCCCATTCCTGACCCTTATCCCATGTGAGGCAGTAGAATATTCAAGGTCAAAATACAGTTCCTGCCTTCAAGTTCACGTCAATGGTCAGAGAAAAGTTTACATGTAATATGTTCTGTAAAAGAGAACAGTGTTTCCTCTAATTGCACACCCAAACAAGTAAGAAATGTAAGGAAGGAAGGAACATTACCTTCGCTTTCATAGTCCTACTCAAAAAGGAAGAAATATTTGGAACTCAGGGAAAGAGGAAAATACCCAAAAGCTGAAGGTGGGATGATTCTAATTTCAGCTGTGAGTACGTAACAAATCTAGGGATCACCCCATCCTGCCAATGTATAGGTAGGCTTATTCATTAGACACACTGAAGCCATGAGAAACCTGGTCCCCACCCTTAGGCTATAACCTAGAAGGATTGTCCTGGTCTTTATGGAGTATCTTCAGTGGCTGATATACCCCGTTCTGTGGCCACATCTATGCTCCCCTAGTACAGGGAGGGCCAGGTGATTCTTTAGTCTTCTTCCCGTATCTCCCACGCTCCTATTTTCACCGAAATCCAGCCACAGTGGCTTCGTTTCTGTAACCTCTCACAAGTGAGTCCAGAGTGAGCTTGGTGTGCTCAACTGATATCTTACATGACTTTCTCTTTCAGCCCTCCGCACGCTCCAATATCACCTCCTTCCAGAGTCCTCCATGACTGTCCAAGTGCTCTTCTACCCCCAGCCAGCCTCAGTTGCTCTCCCCACATTGCTCCTTTTGCTTTGTATCACATAGCTTAGTGTAATATTGTGTTGCTTTGTTTCATTTTTTAGTAAAACCAATACTTCATTATTTTTCACAGAAATCTGTCTTATTAAGTGACGATGTGTTATGGCATGTGAGTTTCTAGTGTAATTTCATTTAGGTTTTTCTGTTTTAACAAAATGGTGCTTTCATATTTTATTTTATTATTAAGAAAGCTTAACATGAAATCTACCCTCTTAATAAAACTTTAAGTGTACGATACATTATTGTTAACTTAGGAACTCTGTTGTACAGCAGATCTCTATGATTTGTTCATCTTGTTTAACTGGAACTTTTTGCTCATGGATTAGCAACTCCTCCATTTCTCCCCATCCCCCATCAAACCCCTGGTAACTACCATTCTACTCTCTGATTCAATGAATTTGACTACTTTTGATTCCTCAAGTAAGTGGAATCATGCTGTATGTGTCTTTGGGACTAGCTTATTTCACTTAGTATGATGTCTTCAAGGTTTACCCATGTTATCGCAGATTACAGACTTTCCTCCCCTTTTTAAGGCTAAATAGTATTTCATCATGTGTATATACCACATTTTCTTTTTTTTTTTTAAGATTTTATTTATTTATTTATTTGCCAGAGAGAAACACAGCTAGAGAGGGAACAAAAGCAGGTGGAGTGAGAGAGGGAGAAGCAGGCTTCCCATCAAGCAGGGAGCCCGATGTGGGGCTCAATCCCAGCACCCTGGGATCGTGACCTGAACCAAAGGCAGGCACTTAACTACTGAGCCACTCATGTGCCCCTACACCCATTTTCCTCATCCATCCATGGATTAAGTTGTTTCCACATCTTGGCTGTTGTGACTAGTGTTTCCATGACCATGAGTGTATTAATATGTCCTCAAGATCCTTATTTAGTTCTTTTGGATAAATATGCAGAAATTGGATTGCTGGCTCATATGGTCATTCTATTTTTAACTTTTTGAAGAACTGCTTTCCATAGAGGCTGCAGCATTTTCTATTCCCACCGACAGCGTACAAGGGTTTCAGTCCTTCACATTCTCGCCCACTTATCTTTTGTTTGATGCTATGATCTTTATGTCTTCAATTACTAACATTTACCACCTCTGATCACAGCACAAGCACTGTAGCACAGGGCTTTCACCCACGCTGTTTATCTCATACCTCTGTACCTACAACAATGCCTTACGTGGAGACTTGCAATGATTACCGTTGAGTGGAGAGCAAACAAGATGGTGGGCCAAATACAGTAGAACAATGGCCTTGTGACAAGAACATGAAAGAAATCCCATTACTTCCTCCTCACTGTTGCCATCTTTAGTGTTTGTCCTATTTTAGAAAATGACTGTAAAGGAAAGCTAGCCAAGTGACTCAAGCTGGGGCTCCCAGGAAGGCAAGGTCTCCCACTGAAAACACCATAGTGCAGAGTCCAGCCCTTGGCTTTCTTGAGTCGGTCAGGAAGTACATCTTTCAATAGATGTGTTTATAATAGAGAACATGACTGGGATTCAACAGCCCTAATACTAACCCCACCTCTGGCCATTAATTATTAGCCATGTGAACTAAGGTAAGCTACTTCCCTTGCATGAGCCATGATTTCCTCACCTTAAAATTAGGGGTTGGACTGGGAGGTGTCCGAGCTCCCTTCCGCCCTGTGGTTTGAGCAATGAATGCCAGTCATTCATTTACAGGTGAGCTATACCTGGAGCCAGGTTGAGTCCCCTGAGACCTCCCTCCTACCAGTCAGTCCACTCTGGAGATGAAGCTAAAGCTCAGAGGGAGCTTGATTAGCATAACATATAGAACACAGGAGTTGAGGATTATCCAGAAGGATTTCTGTTAAGCCATGATAGATTCTGCTCAAAATTCTTCTCTGATCAGAAAGAGGATTTGTATTGAAAAACTGGGACACAAAACCTAGATCTTGAACACTCCATCCTCCAGTAATGGAAATCATTGGCCCAGAAATGTTGCTGCTTCGACTATTACTTTTTTTCAACCATTTCTCTTCATCCAGTGTTTAGGTCCCAATGATTAGATTTCCACTATCTTTAATTTATTCATACCCATCTATCTGTAAGAGATATTGGTACAAAGATCAGGACTGTATTTTCCGAAGTAAAAATAATCTTACAAAGAGAATGTTTTTATAGGAATATTAAGAATGAATGTTTGAAATTGGGATTAGCCCCAAATCATGCATTGGTAAAAGATCCTTTCAGCCTTTCAGTGCGCAAGATAGACGGATGGATTTTAAAGTAACAGGTGGGGTATAGTGCTTTGGTGTGGTTTCAGACACCAGCAGATCTCTAAGCCATTATCGTATGTTCAATTTCAGTGTAATATCAAAGAATATCTACACTTTTCTGAATAAGTAATCAAAGACTCCTCTCTTTGTGAGGCTAGATTGTTATGTGTGTATTTCATTAAACTAACAGGGGCACCTGACTGGCTCAGTCAGTTAAGCATCTGTCTTCTTCTTCTTTTTTTTTTTTTTAAAGATTTTATTTATTTGACAGAGAGAAACACAGCCAGAGAGGGAACACAAGCAGGGGGAGTGAGAGAGGGAGAAGCAGGCTTCCCGCCTAGCAGGGAACTCGATGTGTGACTCGATCCCGGTTCTCCGGGATCATGACCTGAGCCGAAGGCAGTCGCTCAACCAACTGAGCCACCCAGGCGCCCCAAGCATCTGTTTCTGCTCAGGTCATGATCTCAAGGTCCTGGGATAGAGCCCCATGTTGGCCTCCCTGCTCAGCTTGTCCTTTTGCCCCTCCTCCTCTGCTCATATTCTCTTTCTCTCTCTCTCAAATAAATAAATAAAATCTTTAAAAAAAAATAACAGATTGCAACAGATTGAATGTAGAAGCAGATAGGAGAATCCATCTGTGTTCCATTAAGGTCAACATTAGAGATTTGGAAAAATGTAAAACAACAGTACTCCTCTCACTAACTTTTGTCTATTAAAATCTGTTTTTCACAGAATTTATTTATATTAACATGTATTGGACTTATTAAATGAATTGATCAATTTAAAAAATATTTCATTTTAATTTTTTAAAATGTTTTATTTATTTATTTGACAGAGAGAAACACAGCTAGAGAGGGAACACAAGCAGGGGGATTGAGAGAGGGAGAAGCAGGCTTCCCGCTGAGCAGGGAGCCCGATGCGGGACTCAATCCCAGGACTCCAGGACCATGGCCTGAGCCGAAGTCAGATGCTTAACAACTGAGCCACCCAGGCGCCTCGTCATTTTAATTTCTAATAAATATCAGTAGATATAATCTACATAAAGAATTTTTATAGTGTATACAGGTCATAGTAGCATAAAGGTGGAGAACAGCTGGCTTGGGTGAAGAAAGCCCCATGGAAAGCTCCACTCCTCATGGAGTTTACAGTTGACGTTGTCATCCCTCACCTTCAAATAGAAAAGGAAAGTTGAAGATCCCGGATATTTGGGGAGAACTAACATGAATGACAGAAGTCAGAAGGAGCTCAGGAGAAAGCAGAAGTCAGGAAAGAAAAGCCCCAAATAATTAATAATAATAGTAATATCATTATCCTTTTTTAAAACAATTTTTTATTTATTTGTTTGACAGAGAGAAACACAACTAGAAAGGGAACACAAGCAGGGGGAGTGAGAGAGGGAGAAGCAGACTTCTCACCCAGCAGGGAGCCCAATGCGGGGCTTGATCCTTGAACCCCAGGAACATGACCTGAGCCGAAGGCAGACACTTAACTACTGAGCCATCCAGGCATCCCTAGTAATATCATCATCTTTAGAGAGAGGAAATTTTGCGTTCAAAAGAACAGAAACATAAGAACCATCTAAACAGCATATTTAAAAAAAAAAAAAACCCTCAAATTAAAAATCAGTTAGTAGAAGTGAAACCATTTAATAGAGGAGACAGAAAATAAAATTGAAGCCTCCCAGAAAACAAACAATAAACAAGAAGATAGTAAATAGGAGAGGAAGAATATGGAAGATTAGAGTATCACACCAGGAGATCTAAAAATGTGAATAATAGGAACTTCAAAGAGAGAAGAGAAAATGGTGGGAAGGAAATATCAAAGACCTAATTTAGGCATAGAGGTTCCTTAGCTTTTTGATCCCAGGATCTGTACATACTTCAAAATTACTAAGGACCCAAAAAGCTTTTTTTAATTTATGGTGTATGATGTTTTATTTACCATGATAGAAATTAAAACTGAAAAATCATTAAGACTTCAATTTCTTCAGTAATAATGAACCCACCCATTTTTAGAAAAATAATTTTACTGCTTTTTTTCACTAACATTTGTGTATCTATTGGACTTGGTTTACATTTTTGCAGATTTCTTTATTGTCTGACTTACTAGAAAATCACTGGATTCTTCAGTGAGCTTCCTCTTTCTATCTGTTTCCGCATCCCAAGTTATGTCCCTCTGGAAAAGTCCACTGTACACTCATGAAAGAGTGAAAGTAAAAAAGCCAATATTGCCTAAGAATTTTTATGGAAATAATGACTTTACAGACTCCTGAAGGGGTCTCAGGAATCCAGGGATCATTTGGAGAAATGATGCTCAGGAACATTTCCAAATAGTCAAGTTGGCTCTCAGCATGAAAAGACTCACTTCCAAGTCAGCCATCACAGAATTTCTTTTTTTTTTTTTTTTTAAGATTTTATTTATTTGACAGAGAGAAACACAGCCAGAGAGGAGGGAACACAAGCAGGGGGAGCGAGAGAGGGAGAAGCAGGCCTCCCGCCGAGCAGGGAGCCCAATGTGGGACTCGATCCCGGGTCTCCGGGATCATGCCCTGAGCTGAAGGCAGTCGCTTAACCAACTGAGCCACCCAGGCGCCCCCATTACAGAATTTCAGAATCATGTTAACAACAAGACAATTCTGAGAGCTTCCAGAATAGAAAGTCAGGTCACATGAATCCTCAGTCATGGACCAGAGTGTTACTGGAGTTCTTAGCAGCATTGGAGTTGATAAGGCAACAGATAGTTTCCCTGAATACTCAGAGAAAATTATTTCCAACCAAGAATTCTATATCCAGTGACATGGCCAGCCAAGTGAGAAGGGAGAACATTCGAAAACAGGAAAAGAGGGGTGCTTGGGTGGCTCAGTCATTAAGCATCTGCCTTTGGCTCAGGTCATGATTCCAGAGTCCTGGGATCGAGCCCCGCATCTAGCTCCCTGTTCGGCGGGAAGCCTGCTTCTCCCTCTCTCACTCCCCCTGCTTGTGTTCCCTTTCTAGCTGTGTTTCTCTCTGTCAGATAAATAAAATATAAAAAAATAAAATAAAATAAAACAGGAAGAGTCTCAGAAAATGTACTGCCTTTGACCTCAACTCAGACAACTACTGGATATTGTAATCACTGAAGGAAGGATACATCTGAAATGGTGTCTAAGAAAGGGCATCTAACACAGGAGCCAGATGAAGTACTTCATCAGGATGGTATTGGGAGAACCCAGCAGGTGTGGACGGCAGGTTAACCTGTTCAGGTGAGGGCAGGACCCAGGGCTCCAGCGGGGAGATGACCAAGAAAGAATACAACCAATAGGTGATCAGATGTTTGAACACAGGGAGGTAAGAGTTACACTTCCAGCACAAAGTTTGAGGATAAATTAGTGGTATGTACTTTGAAAACTAAGCAAAAAAAAAAAGGAGGGAGTGATTTTTAACTCCAGGGAAAGCATAGTTGTACAAGAAAGGAAATGTAATTATGGTATACTCCCAGACTCAGCTGAGGATAGTATTTATACAGTCTCCAAAATGTAAGCTTTGACTTTTAATCTAATCAAATTTCATAATAGAAATCTGTTGAGATCAGACAAGGGGAAGTTTGGGAAATTAAGAAATTGAAAAATGCTAAAAATGCTATATTGGCATGTTTAGGTCCATGGATAGAAACAGCTAGGCGTTGAGAATGCTTCTCAGGAGTGGCAATAGAGAACGGGGAAACAGAAAATGAGAAACTGCTTGTTCTTATTTTTTAACTTTACTATTTAACTTAAAACAATTTTTTTTAATTTGTCTCCATGCCCAATGTGGGGCCTGAACTCACGACCCTCAGATCAGGAATCCCACGCTCTACTGACTGAGCCACAGCCAGGCAGCCCTAATTAACTTTATGAAATATATAATATACCTGTAATTAAAATAAACACTTAACATAATAAAATATGTATTAATACAACTGCTAAAAAGTACAATTTGGAAATGCACTACCATTTAACTCTGTGATGCCCTTTGACCCAGGAATTCCATTCATAGACTTTTATCTAATAGTAAGTTGGTTACATTAATCATACCATAGCCACACAATGAAATAGTATGCAGCTCCTTAAAATAACGTTGATGGCAATTAAAAAATAAGTTAGGTTTTCATCTGAGGAAAGATGTTTCCTCCCAGCATATCTTTCCTTTAGAGCACTATCTCCATGTATAATTTTATTTTAGTTATTTGTTTTTTTAAAGTAAGCTCTATACCTAACGTGGGGCTTGACCCCATAACTCCAAGATCAAGAGTCCCACAGTCTACCAACTGAGCCAGGCAGGGACTCCCTTGCTGTTTATAATTCTAAATTTGTTAGTGGGATCTTTCATGAAATATCTGACTCTTCCTGTAGATTCCAAGCTCCAGGCACTCAGGGACCATATCTCCTTTGGCTCAGTGATATGTTTGTTTTTATGCCTTGCCTGGCATTGGTACCTAGACAGCTGTTTGATGAATGGGTAAGTAAGTGTGTATGAACAGGCATACACACAATACCAACCATTTGGAAGACTTAAATGGCAGGCAGGGCTCTAGGTGGGAGAATTAAAGGTGGGACCTGTGTCTAAATCCCTAGGGTACCACGACCTTAGGCAAGTCCCTAATCCAAGCCTTGGATCTGATGACAGTAGGTTCTCAGTTATCTGATTAAATATGATTCCTCATTGAAGTTGCCACTTCTGGGGCTGCTTGCTCTCCCACCTCGGCAGTATACCTGGCTTTGACAACTATTAAACCCCTACTAAAAAAAAAAAAATGATTCCTTATAAATGTCATATGAATGTGTAGACATCTGAGTTACATAAAATGTTGTCAATCATCAGACTATAATACTTTCTGGCTATTTTTTTTTTATTAGTGAACTCCTGCAAGATTTGGAAAACTGTGAAAATGATCCTGTGGCCATAGCAGAATGTTTTGTGTCCAAGGTAAGCAGGGTTCATTTCCCTGGCCAACCAAGACAGACGCAAATTGCAAATAGTTTTCATTTTAAAGTTAAAATGACTGGTTTGTTCCATATTGGGTGAAGTTAGCCATTAATCTCTCACTCTGTTTTCTCTTTTTTTCCACTAGCAATGAAAAGAAAAATGGTGTTTCTGTCCTCAGGAAGTTAGGAAATGCTAACTTAGTAGTTGTCTTAGGACTTGTATCATTACTGAATGATGTTTATGCATCTTTCCTAGGAAAGAAATTTGAGGGTGGTGGGGAGGAAGGAAAATCTAGAATAGAATAATGTTTGAAAAATTAATACACACAGAATGCCTCAAGACCAGCTACAAAAATCTGTTAGAATCTAGGTATTTTATCTATAATATATATGGCACTAAACCAGGCTATATAATTATCATGGGGGGGGGCCTTAAAGAGAGGCAGAATTAAGCTCCTCTATCTTAAAATTGCATTCTCATTTTCCCACATTTTTCTTAAGCTGCATTGATGGTTTAGAAAAATAGAAGAAAAGAATCTGATTTTAAAGATTATGAAATGGTCAGCTCTGACCCTGCACCGGGATTCTGAAACATGCAAGACAGTCCTTTACATTGTTTTCCCACATGCTACCTACTCTGTATAGAATCTTACCTTAAGTTTTCCCTAAACTTGCAACAGCTTTTGTTTGGAAAAGGTCCCATGGAGATTATTTTTTAGCAAAACCTCATGTGACTTCCACAGTTGTGTTTCAGGAGTACAGAAGTGTAAATAAGGTTCGGGATGGTGCTCGGGGATCAGCCAGGTGTTAACAGTCACCTAGAGCTGCAGAGTGCACTGTGAACTTCAAGATGCCTGACCTGGCTCAGGACTTGTTTCGGGTCATTTCTTTGAGCCACATATCCATCCAGTGGTTTCGAATCCAAACATAACGCTCCGGGTTTTACTGCAGATAATTCCTTAAAGGCAATTGGTGGGCTTGCATATAAAACCCTTGTGACTGTGGGCAGGGGTGCGGAGGTCCACGTGTTAACATGGGAAATGTACACGCATGCTCACACAATTCTCATCATACATTGCCTGTGTCGTAATTAATTCTCATAAAGGAATTTGAAAAAGAGAGGGAAGAGGGAGGAACCGGTACAAAGACATGCTGTGTGTATCAGAGAAGATACACTAGAAGATATATTACGCCACAGCATGTAAACAACACGGGAGCGATAGGAAACGCTTGGGATTTTGCTGGTAACTGTAATCGCAAGTCGATTCAAGACGGTCCAGCTTATGCTTAGCTCCGGCTTAATTATTCACATAAAAGTTTGTTGATGTGCCACGTTGCCAACTCCCAGATCTTATTTTTTCATTGTAATAGCGCCAAGTTTAATTAGAAGACTGTCTTCAGCACTGCACACTTTCACATGGAGGCAGGGCGCCGCCAGGGAGTTTTGCACAACCTGCCTCTCACTCAGCACCTGAAATTTAGAAGATGTTACATTTTCTGAAGCACAACCAGCTGCTCAACTCTGGGCAGGAATGGAAAATTGCTTTAATTGAGAGGCCATTAATGAAAGAGGGAAAGCTGGCCGTTGACTCCTGCTTTAATCTGAATCACTGGGGCTTACACAGAGATTCATCTTTGACCTTGCTTTTGTGGCATGTGGAGGTTACAGAAATCCTTTCTGAAGAAAAGAGACTACAGTACTTTTTAACTGCTGCTTGTCAAAGCACAAGGGGCTGCAGGGGCCATTCTCTCGAGGCACAGAAATAAAAATTCCCCAGTGGGCAGGCCAAGCTGTCTCCCAGGGGATTAGACGCCCATTGGTCTTCTTGGAAGGTTCTAGAAACACCTAGACCAGGTTTCCTTGCTTCCCTGCTTCATCTCCAACCTCATTTCTGTCTCTTATCATGGATCTCAGCTGGGCTGACCCTAAACAGTATGTAGGAGGGAGATAAAGTTTATCTTCAGGGATCCAATCTCCCCTGAACCTCTTCCTCTCCCCTCCCATGGTTGCTCTTCTCCCTTCAGCCCCCAGGCACACACACCCACGCATGCGCACACGCACATGCACATACCCTACCCACTTATTCAGATTATCCTCAAGAAAGTGCTGACGTTGAACATTCACACCATTGGAATGAATTCAAGTCCGTGTTACCTCACCCAGATGTTACTTACATATTAAGCCTTTCTCATGTGTCCAGGGAAACCTTCTCAGGAATTAAAGTGAGGGGAGGGGAGGGGAGGGATGTGAGAGAGAGGCAGAGACAGAGAAAGAGATGGACCCTATGGCAGAAGAAACCCTAAAATCACACAGATTTCTTTACTGCAGTCATTCGGCCACTAAACAGCTGAGTACCCCATTGCCCCATTGGCCTGCCCTGACTATCTCTTTTATTGGGTACTTTCGTAATTGAAAGTCTCATTTTTGCATCTCTAATTGCAGTTTGACAAAGTTGAATCAGAAATATCTACTTTTATATATTTTCTCTATCATTGTCTTCTTTTTCCCTAATTCTAAGAAGGATTTGGGGTAGCATATATATTGAATAAAAGGCATTGAAGGATTAACTAGGGGCTATTGGTTTTTGTATAAAACCATTGTTTGGATTGTCCACAGGGCTTATAAACCTAAGATCAAACATGCATTTGATTCTACATCAAGAACATAGAGCTGTTTTAAATCAAAACCTAATTTAATTTTGGAATAGAGCCAGGTTGCCTGGGTGGCTCAGTCGGTTAAGTGTCTGCTTTCAGTTCAGGTCCCGATCCCAGGGTCCTGGGTTCAAGCCCAGCATTGGGCTCCCTGCTCAGCGGGGAGTCTGCTTTCCCTCTGCCCGCCAATAAACAGCTGAACCAACGCGTTATCTTGGAAATGAAGGAAAAGAACCTAGCTCTCTCTGTTTGTGCCGCTCCCTCTGTTTGTGCTCTTTCTTTCTCTCTGACAAATAAATAAAATCTTAAAAAAAAAAAATCAACTGTGAAATTGAAAAGTGATCACTGATAAGGAGTGGAGGGCTAGACCAGAATGGAGAGGAATAAAAGCAAAGCTTCTTTGAATATGCATTTTCTTATAGAGTTGACCCTGAAACCATGTAATTATTTTCTTCACAATTATAAAACTGAAGTTAAAAAGACAGTCTTCAAAAATTGTAAGCAAAATGAGGAGTCTACTGACGGAGCCACTTGGTGGCATAATCACACAAAAGAAATCCCAATTGATTTTACTTTTTTTTTTTTTTAAGATTTTATTTATTTGACAGAGAGAAACACAGCCAGAGAGGGAACATAAGCAGTGGGAGGGAGAGGGGGAGAAGCAGGCTTCCCACCGAGCAGGGAGCCTGATGCAAGACTCGATCCCAGGACTCTGGGATCATGACCTGAGCCAAAGACAGAGTGTCAACCCACCGAGCCACCCAGGCGCCCTCCTCTATTTTAAAACAGACAATGGAGAAGACACAGCAAATACATTTTTAACTGTGTCACTAAGGATATCAAATACACTGGTATTGGTATTATTATGCTGAAGTCGAGTGTATTGTGGGATAAAGCAAATGAGCATTTATGTCAGTGTCATTGAACTGGATTTGGTAGGAGACAGAAACACAGGATAAGCATGAGGGTAATTAAAAACACTGTAATCCTGAATCGAATTGCATGTTTGAGCCAAGGATATATGTTTAAAAAACACCATCTTCCTAACTCTGTCCACCGAAAGGGCCTAGAACTAATGATTAACCCAGTGGCAGGACCATCTCTGACACCCAGACTGTGGTCTCCAAACACTGCTTGGACCCAAAAGGAATCAGGGCCCCGTGAAGAAAGAGTGTGGGCAGGAATGTACCAGGTGATCTGGAACATCTTGTCATTCCAGAAAACAAGGAAGCTCCCGCAATCTGTAGGTCAGGTCACGACTACTAACGAAGAGGCTCCTGCTGGCCAAAGCCAGGGTCATTTCAGCATCATAAAGATAATTAATGAAAAACAACCGAAACCCATTATATATGTTAGTATTCGTGAACTCATGGTGATCGAAAAACCCGAAATGATTGCTAGAGAACCAACGCGTTATCTTGGAAATGAAGGAAAAGAACCTAGCACTCGTCTTGCCTTTCCCATGCAAATGACAGACTGCAGGGTCACAGCTAATAGAAAGGAGTTCCTTTTTTGGGAAAGATTCTGGCTAATAAATGAGGAAGGAGGAGTGGAGTCAGGAATAGATGATCGGGCAGCTCCTGCTGAATTAATGGGTCAGGCAGTCATGGCCAGTGCTGGTTCACATGACAGAAGAAGAGACAACCAGATATTCTCTGCCTCCTGATGGAAACGCAACAGAGTTACGGTGTATTCCGGCCAAACTGGGCAACCAAAATCTATTCAAGCCTCCCCTGAAGCCCCAGGCTGGGGACAGGGGACCATATTAAAGGAACCCATGGGGATGTAACTGGCCAAACAGACCACGAGGAATTCCAAAGGACAAACGACCTGGTTTCTTCAACTAAATTGCAATGGGAAAGAGGAGAAAGGGAGGAATTTATAGATTAGTAGAGCCTTAAGAGATACCAACCTGTTGCTTTGTGGAGTTATTTGGACTCAAGTAGACCAACTATTTAAAAACAGGAAATTAAGAAGATAGAACATTTGAATAGTGACTGTTGAATATTCATGTTGTGGAATTATTTTTTTTTAATATTTTATTTATTTGACAGAAAGAAACACAGTCAGAGAGGAAACGCAAACGGGGGAGTGAGAGAGGGAGAAGCAGGCCTCCTGCGGAGCGGGGAGCCCGATGCGGGGCTCGATCCCGGGTCTCCAGGATCATGACCTGAGCCGAAGGCAGTCGCCCAACCAACTGAGCCACCCAGGCGCCCCTTGTGGAATTATTTATGTGATAATGGCATTGTGGAGATCCTTCTTTGTACAAGTCCTTATATTGGAGATATATATCAAAATATTTACAAGTGCAATGATCTGATGTGTAGAATTTGCATCAGAGGGATGGGGAAATGGGAGTAGGTGGGGATATAGGTCATGAGTTAGTTTTGAGGTCAGATGATGGATATTTGGTGATTCATTATACCATCCTCTCTGCTTTTATGTGTATTCTGGAGACTCTCTCTACTATAACATTTTAAATATAATCCTAATTAAGTGAACAGAAAGGATTCTAAGTAGACATTCCTTTTACATAAGAAAAAAAGAGCATTAAAATCACAAAGTAAAAATCAGTCTCTTGGAGTCACATGTGAATCTAACATGAAGTAGCTTAAGAAATAAAGAAGTAAAAAGAGCAAAATATAAAATACCACCAAAATAATGTCATGTGTTTTTCATAATGTAACTCCAGGTTCAAGTCTGCAAGAACAATGAATCCTGCTCTCAAATAACTTTCAATTTAGTAGAAAAGAGGGAAATTCAGTGGTTCAGCAAACAGTACATACCACATGAACACAGTATGGGCCCCCACTTTGCAGGAACTCACGGCTAGAGCGGAGACACAGATGCAGAGAAAAGGTGGCTGCCGTTTGGGAAATGCTGCTAGAGATTTGGGTTTTGTGGAAGCCTAGAGTAGGCGCAGTTGGCTCCACCCAAGCTCCAGGGGGGGCTCCGTGGAGGAAATAAAGCCTGAATCCTGAATTCAATGTCAAAAGATGCGTAGTGGCTATCCAAACCAAGTGGTGGGAAAGACAGTGGGCAGAGATCATTGTATCCACAAGGGCCTGAACGTATATAGCGGTTTCCTGTGCCCCGCACATACTTTCAGCATGTTCTTGCCTCCACAATGAAATTATCTACTTCTATTTCCCTTTCCCATTGCAAATCCACTGGAGGACCTATAGGTACCTGGGGCAGAAACCTCACTTTCCAGCTCTCCCTTTCCACCTTCAGATTCACCTAACACAGCAGGTGCTCAGCAAGTGTCTGCTGACCTCTGATGAGTTCAAGTGCAGGTGGATTCTAGTATGAAACAAGGTAGATAAAAAGGCAGAGATAATTGCCGCGGGGGCTCAGACAGGCCTGTGCGATGAGAGAGCCCAATTTACGGGTGTGAACGTATTTATTTTTATTGTTTTTAAATGCCTATTGATGCCTGTGTGTTTTTGCCTCTGACAGTCTCTTCCGTTTCCTTGCAGAGTGAAGAGTTCCACATTTACACGCAGTACTGCACCAACTACCCCAGGTACCCGTTGTCGATGAGCAGCAGTGCCTCTGGGTGTTTGCATGTGGGTTCAGGTCGAGGGGTCCAGCGCGCACTGGCAGTAGGCATTCGGTGCTAAATGTTCTGGGGAGACCACATGGCGTGCTAAGAATGGATGATGGGGCTCCCGACAGAGCCAGCGGGAGGGACATTGTGCAAGACTCTGAAAGAGACTGAAAAGATCAGGAGGTGTCCTTCAGGAGAAAACTAAGTGAACCAGTTATGTTCAGCTTTAACTCTTGCCCATTCCCCCTCTTGCCACGTGGCACATTTAGAAGGATTTGGGAGGCACAATAGAATGAGTTTTGTATAATCTAGCTGGGAATAAGATACCTTATATTTTTACTGTATTAGCTCTGAGAACTATGTAAAAAGGACTCCTCATCTCCCCCGGATCGTGGCTTCAGTGTTGCTGATCCAGGGGCGGCCACATGAGAGGGTGCCATATGAACAATATCATGACCATTTCAGCAAGCGTGTCGGGCCTAAGGTCAATGTCATCATTTGGTTTTTTTCAGCAGAAGACTGCTGTTGAGCATTTCTTGAGTCCTAATCACTGTGCTAAATGCTCTCGGTGCAAAATGTTGTTGAATTTAACTTGCACAATAATCCAGAGATGTCAGGGGGTCCCTGAAACGCGAAGCAGGGTGCGCGATGATAGGTTCTCAACAATTGCTTCCCCATCGTCGCCCTGCCCCACCCCAGCATATCTGCGAAGGAACTGAGACTCACACAGTTTGCTGATTTTACAAGGGCCACATAACTCATGTGTGGCCTGGCTAGGATTTGAATCAAAGTTTCTCCAACCTCAGACCTCATGCTTCTAATCCTCGTTAGGATTCAGCAGAACTTGAGTTGTTCTCTTTGGGGACAAGCCAGGAAGATGAGAGTGACCCACTCTGTGGTCTGTCTTGGTGGAAACATGTCCCTCAGGCTCAAGTGGGTGGTAGGATCCACCTAGAAGAGAAGCCAGCGGGCGCCCTCCCCACCCTCACGGCTGCCTCAGCAGGGAAGAATAAATGGGACCCCTGCTCGGAAGTGGCCCCAGAAAACCAATTTGGATTCAAAGACATGAAGCCAGAGGCCAAGACTGATGTACAAATACTTTCCACTGGGAGATTGTAGTCTCCATCTCTAAACATTGGTCAGGATTTTGTGCTGTAGCAATTTATGTGGTTAGTGGCCAAGTGTGCTTTTGCCAGGATTCCCTAAAAAACAAACAAACCCACCAAACCCCACAGGCCCATTCCTACAGCTATTGCCATATCCTTATCAAGAGACACACCCAGAGTTCACACAGTGTCACTTAAGCAATGTTCTCTCCTACAGTAGTTGTTTCCACGTCTGTGCTGAATGCAGCCAGAAATTGTAGGATGTGCCAACCAAATCCCCATGAACCAGAAGCTAAAACTCAGCATGGCGGGGCGCCTGGGTGGCTCAGTCATTAAATGTCCTGCCTTCAGCTTAGGTCATGGTCCTGGAGTCCTGGGATCGAGCCCTGCATCAGGCTTCCTGCTCAGTGGGAAGCCTGCTTCTCCTTCTCTCACTCCCCCTGCTTGTGTTCCCTCTCTGGCTGTGCTTCTCTCTGTCAAATAAATAAAAATCTTTTTTAAAAAATACATAAAATGAAATAAAATAAAATCCAGTATGGCACCACACCCCAATCCAGAGAAATCACAGAGTTGGCCCTCCATGTCTCCACTCAACCCCCAAAGGAAAGGAAAACAGAACAAAAACAAGGACATTCAAACTCTGAAGAATCAACCCATTTCTGGACCCCATTATCAGCATGAGAGATGCTGGAAGGGCTTGTCTGGGGGATTACGTCTGTATAAGTTTCATTATACACACATCATTTGAAGAAATGACTTCTGAATTTTCAATTTGGGAAGTTTATATTATGAAGATTTTTCGGACTTAGTAATAAGAAAGGAGAGTACAAAATGAAAACAGCTCTTTGTCTACGAGGCTGCCTCAGGGTCAAAAGACCTGCAAAATCGTTCATGTGAGAACACCAGGGAGCCTGGTCCCAAGCCCACTGTGTGTTGGCAGGAGATAGGAACTAATATCCTTGCCTTCTGGCAGCCTTTAAAAGGGTTTTTTTTGTTTTTGTTTTTGTTTTTTTTTAGCATCAAACTCAACTAAATGCAATCACGGGTAAGGTATTAGGGAATATCAAATCAGTAAAGACAAAGTAATGTGGTATGGACTCAGACATGTGTGCCGAAGCTGAAACTATATGAGAGAAAGGAGCAGGAGTCCCAGGGAGAAAAGTTAAGACCAGTCTCCTGGAGAGGGAGTGTTTTTTTCTATTTTGGGTTTTATTGTATTTTCATGTTTTCTTTTCTTTTTTATTGTGTATCTTCAACTTTGAGGAAGGGAAGAAACAGATTAGCAGAGAGATGCTCGCAAGGCACGTTCAGTGAAGCAGGCGTGCCCAGCTCTGGCTTAATCGTGTGGTTTTCCTATTCATAGAAAAATATTTTCCTCTTGGCCCCTTGTCTCCAATCAGTTCGCTTTCTGAAGCCCTGGTCTCCTTTCTCCTGTCTGAATGAGCTCACAGCGCCAGGTGGTACAGCCCATCTGACAACATTTCTTTTCCCTTCGGATCCAGGCTAGAGATATTAAATGTCGCCAGGACACCTTGACAGATGTCCACCTTCTTCATACCAGTCACGCCCCAGCAGTTTCACTGGGAGGAGACACAAGGCCTCCCGCCTTTCCCCAAGGAGGGGCCCAGGCCCTGTCAGGTCATTGTCCTCAGCTGTCTCCCTGGGCCCTCAGCCTGGAGTTCAGCAAGCTCCCCCAATTTGTTGCAGGTGCCCTGTCCATGGACACGAGCTGAAGCCTTCAGAGTTGATTCTGGCTCTGGAAAAACCTTCAAAAAGACCCTCGGCCACATGATGAAGAGTCATTTTGAAATCTCAACTTCTGGGGGACCTAAACCCGTTTGGACAGATAATTCTCAAAGCAGATGGGTGCAAAAGTGATTCTAATAGGTTTATTAGGAGACCTCCATTTCACTTCCTTCCAAGGAGTCTTATTTTGTTGTTTGGCTCTAATTTTCTAAATTAATCCCGAAAACACATTACTGACTTGGGGAGAGAGGGGCTGAAATCATTTCCACCTGTTTTCTTCTAAGTTATGAGACCATATGATTTTAATTTGCGTGTGTGTGTGTGTGTGTGTGTGTGTGTGTGTGTGTGTGTGTGACTCCACAAGCCCACTGGCTTTCATGTATAAGATATGACACTGTTTCAACTGTCCCCCTGGGGTGTTAAGGGGCTATACTTAGCACCCTTGGGGGAGCAGGGATACAGAAGGAATTCTGACTCACTTTCCTACTCCACTGAGGCACATTCCTTAAGAAGTAAGGTTCTCTAGCTGTTTCAGAAACTCTCAAGAGGGATCCATTCAAAGGTTCTCCAAGGGGGGCACCTGGGTGGCTCAGTTGGTTGAGCAACTACCTTCGGCTCAGTTCATGATTCCGGAGACCCAGGATCGAGTCCCACATCGGGCTCCCTGCTCGGCGGGAAGCCTGCTTCTCCCTCTCTCACTCCCCCTGCTTGTGTTCCCTCTCTGGCTGTGTTTCCCTCTGTCAAATAAATAAAATCTTTAAAAAAAATAGGTTCTCCAAGGGAAGTTAACCTGTGGGTCTCAGTCTCCAAAGATCTGCCTAGAGTGTCAGGCAGTTTGTGATTTCTACAAAGGCAACCAACAAAATGGGTGATAGATGTCCAGCCCAGGGCTGGCTTTCCTAAAGAAGGAGCTCCCTTTTCCTAGTACAGAGGTGCCCCGTCTTTGCAATCTGACCTGTGGAGACTGAATATGGATGTGCAGTCCAAGCACTGCACCCATACCCACATGGGATACGACAGGGGTGCTAACATCTGACTCAGATCCCCTTTTGGCCGCACATGTGTCCTGGCTGGGGACTGCGTCCCTAGAAGGGAGGAACTTGCTGCTCAGAAGCCATCTGTCCCTGCACCGCCCACTTTCTCTAGCACCTTTTTCTAATCCATCCACCCAAAGAGAAACCTTTTTCTGACTTATCCAGAGGCATTTTGGTCTGACAATCGTTCTGTTGCTCCCTTACATGTTTTAGGGCATTTAAACCTTGAATACCTATCTTATTATTATAATTTAGATAAAAATGTGGATCCTTTTTGCAGGTCAGTGGCTGTGCTTACGGAGTGCATGCGGAACAAGATGGTGGCCAAGTTCTTCCGGGAACGTCAGGAAACTCTGAAACACTCACTGCCTCTGGGGTCCTATCTCTTGAAGCCAGTTCAGCGGATTCTCAAGTATCATCTCCTCTTGCATGTGAGTTTCTGCCTGCCCTTGAATACTTGCCAGGGGATGATGATTTGGTGCACACATCTATTAAGCTGAGGGGAAAAAAAGATCAGAAAAGGCTGCGGACATATGGAAACGTTTTCCACACTTGTATTTTACAACGGACTAATCTCCTTTGAGGAATTAGAGATATTTATAATCTGGGCCTGCGGCCCCATTGACACCAGCCAAGTGAAAAGATTCATTTTAGCTATGATCCTGATAGGGCTTAGGAGTACCTCACTCTGGGCAGCGAACGGTTTCAGGCGGGAGCTCTCACCGTAATGAAAAGCAGATGTTTGTGTGTTTTATCTCCACGAGCCTAGATTCAATAGGCGGTCGGGCAGGAGAGCTCTCTGTCATAGACTGGCTTTTGTACAAGCAAAGAGTAGGGGCTGGAAAAGGAGAAGATTGATGAGTGGTGTGATGAATGATCTTTGAGCTGGGCTTAGCATCACTTCATTGTGTTTACTGCATTTCCCATGATTTGTATCCAATGCAAAGGGGCTTTAGAAACAAGGGTGGACATAGCTCTCACATTCTCATTTCTTTCCTCTAAGGAAGTTGATAAAATTGGGGAAAAGTCATTTTTCTTGAGTCAGTAGGATTGGGTTGCCCTTATTACACAAGGAAGATCCAGCATGGTAGTTAGGGGTCAGGCTCTGGGTTCAAATCCTGTAAATTGTCCGTGTTCACTGTAGCTCATGGGCAGTCCATAAAAGTGAGCTATTGCTTTTATTTTATTATTCTTCTACTACATAAAACCTTATCATTTTAATCCAGAGCTCTTATCTATATCATGATGCCTATGATTTATATATATGTGTCTCCTTTTAAATGATTCCAGGTTTCCAACTTGGGTAATCATTCCAGTTTTACTCAGTTCGTGCACATCGACAATTTAAGAATGCTCATGATCCAACTTTGCTAGAAATTTCTCAGCTTTGTTTGTCTCTTTGCCCGGGTGGCTCATGTTTGGAGAATCTTGTGTCCTGTGAAGCCACATCAGGGATATCACTTTAATTGTTAAATTAATACCCATGACTTCTTAGATTAGTGGGATTAATTTGCTAAGCCAGTGTCCAAGTACTGCTGAGATAATACCTGTCCTGGGATAGATCTCTGCTGGATGGTGCTAAGTAAAAAGCAAAGTCTAAGACAGCAGTTTCTTAAGCATGGGAGACATAACAAGTCAAGACCCTTACAAAAAGGTAATTGATAGGGAAACATAGTCCTTACCCTCTAAATTAGGAGCCGCTGTCTTGGTTTAGGTTGCTATAAGAAAATACCATGGAATACTGTGCCTCCATCAGAAAGAATGAATGCCCAACTTTTGTAGCAACATGGACTGGATTGGAAGAGATTATGCTGAGTGAAATAAGCCAAGTAGAAAAAGTCAAGTATCACATGGTTTCACTTACTTGCGGTGTATGAGGGGTAACCTGGAGGACAGTGGGAGAAGGAAAGTAAATGGGAAGTAGGGTAATCCAGGGAGAGAAACGAAACAACAGAGACTTTGGACACAGAAACAAACTGAGGGACTTGGAGGGAGTGGGATGGAGGGATGGGAGAGCCTGGGGGCACCTAATGCATGGAGCACTGGGTGTGGGGAATGAATCTTGGAACACTGGAAAATAAAAAACTTAAGTAACAATAAAAAGAAAAGAAAATACCATAGCCTGGGTGGCTTCAAGAGCAGACATTTATCTCTCACAGTTCTGGAGGTTGGAAGGCCAAGATCAAGATCAGTCTGGTCAGGTTCTGATGATGTCACTGTCCTAGGTTGCATCTTGTTCCCTTCTGTGGCGAAAAGAGGCAGGAGAGTTCTATAAGAGCACTAATCCCATCCTTGAGGACTCCACCCTCATGACCCGATCACCTTCCAAAGGCCCCGAGTCCTAAGACCAGCACAAAAGGGGTTAGGCTTTCAACATGTTGTTTTTAGGGGGACACAACTGTTCTGTGCATAACTGCTGGTAATGAAGAGCAGTGGTTAGATTACTCAGAAACTAACTTCTGGTTGCCTTTGAAGTATTTTTGCTTTTATGGGTGATTGAGAGTGTTCCTTCTGTGTCATTTACATCACTTCAAAGTTATGTAGCCATCCATGACGATTGGCACACGAATACACTCTGTACTCCCGAGTCTGTTACTGAACAGGACTGCCTCTCAGGCCAAGAGAAGAAATTATTATTGTTTTTAATCTGCTGTAGATCTGGAGCTTACCTGGGAACTGTTATCTTAGTGGTATAGTGTCACGGGACCTTTCTAATAGCTGAGTCTGAGCATGAAAAGAAAATGCAAAAATTGCTTCCCAGTTTCTAGCTAGATAGAAAACTTGAATATGTAGTAAAAGCAAACAGAGATTTATGAAGTAGGATTATAAAATAATGGCAATAACTTTTATAAGTTACCATAAGACTCAACTTCCATCCTTTGGCTTAATGATATGCTCATCATTGGTGTCCCAGAAATGATCTAATGGACTATAATATCTTCTTACTGTTTTATGTATTTAAATAGGTCACTGTTATTGTTTGAAGAAGATAGAGCTTCAACTTAATAAGCATTTATTGATCTCTCCCCCAGCTCTCCGATAGTTACTATTGAGTAGATAAAATAAATGATACAACAGTTCCTCTCTGTAGGTTCTTGAGGGGTCTAGGGACATGCATCTTATGTGCTGGAAAGAATTAGAGCAAAGATCATGTCCCTTCATGTCCCTGGGATTATGGGACGCCAGGGGCTAATCTGAGTGCTGATCGTGGGAGAATACTTGCACCATTTGAGATCGTCCTCAATACTCTGAAGACTTGTCTTTCATAACTTCATTTGGGGCTTTAAAGCCTTGATTACATGAAAAGGCACTTGGTATAGATGTACTTTTAAAAATAGTTCCACTCTGTGGTTCAGTCTGTTACATAGTCCTGTGTGACACACTATATTTCCTCTGGGATGAAAGGGAAAGTATGTTTTCTATCCTGTAGGGGCAAGAAATCTCTTACCATTGGCCACCAGGAAACTCCAAAGTCTTCAACCATAGTAGCAAATCTTGTATCTGTTATAACTATTGTGGGACGCCTGGGTGGCTCAGTTGGTTAAGCATCTGCCTTCAGCTCAGGTCATGATCCTGGAGTCCCAGGATCGAGTCCTGCATCAGGCTCCCTGCTTGGCACGGAGTCTGCTTCTCCCTCTAACCTCTCCCCTCTCATGCTTCCTCTCTCTCAAATAAATAAATAAAATCTTAAAAATAAATACATGTAACTGTCGCATCTCTATGAGACTAAATGGACTATATAGTGTTTTCTTTTATCCTCCTTGTCATGAAATTCCAATCCACTCCTATTTTTCCTCCCTCCGTTTTCATTCACATCTTACCATTTTGTTGCAGATCTATTCTTGTAGTTATCTCAGACTCTTAAGACATGATGGTAGTGTGTAAATAAAGAGGCAAATTGAAATACGAGGAACTCATCATAGAGATGCCGTGTGTGTCATTGACTATATGAGAAAAAAGTGAAAATAACTAGTTGCCTTTTTTTTTTTAAAGGAAATAGAAAATCACCTTGACAAGGAAACCGAAGGCTATGATGTGGTGCTTGATGCCATCGACACAATGCAGCGAGTGGCCTGGCACATCAACGACATGAAGAGGAAGCACGAGCACGCAGTCCGGTTGCAGGTGAACTCGAGACGGCGGTGCTGCGGGGGCACAGACTTGTTACCATTTTCTTTCTTTTTTTTAAAGATTTTATTTATCTATTTGAGAGATAGAGCAGGAGTGGAGGTGGAGGGGAACGGCAGAGAGGGGGGAGAAGCCGACTTCCCGCTGAGCACAGAGCCCAACGTGGGGCTCCATCCCAGGACCCTGGGATTATGACCTGAGCCGAAGGCAGATGCTTAGCTGACTGAGCCACCCAGGCACCCCCACCATTTTCCAAATCAGATATTAAGGCTGCTCAAGTATTACATTTCCTACATGGTCTTCATGGTAGTTCTCCTTGAAGAAAGATCAGGGTGTGGCTAATTCTGATCACTATTTAAGGTGGTATTTAAGAGAAGTTACATTATTTCTTCTAAATGAATAGTTTGCTCATAGCCCCTTCAATGATGCAGGTTAAAAATTGGACTCTCTTGCACCCTTATCTTATGTTAATTATAAATAAGCCATTCTTTTTTAAAAAATTTTATTTATCTATTTGACAGAGAGAAACACAGTTAGAGAGGGAACACAAGCAGGGGGAGTGAGAGAGGGAGAAGCAGGCTTCCCACTGAGCAGGGAGCCTGATGCAGGGCTCAATCCTGGGTCTCGGGGATCATGACCTGAGCCAAAGGCAGTCGCTTAACCAACTGAGCCACCCAGGCGCCCCACAAACAAGTCATTCTTGTTGGAAGCAGCTTTCTCTAAGCTATTGGAAGGGTTTTTGAGCCTTACTTCCTGTCTCCCTAGTGAATGCAGAATCGTGGGTTGGTGCATGTGTATTGTGGGGCAGGGACTCAGAGAAAGGAGAGCTAAATCTAGAAGCAGGTTCTTTGCCATTCCACCTGGGACGAGGTGCATGTTAGAATCCTCATTTCTAAAAGAAGACGGATGAGAGGTTTGCTGAGGCTCTTTCCAGCACCAATGTTTTAGATACTAAATCCTCAGAGACATTTGATAAATGCTTAGCCAGTGATCATGTTCCAGGTTCACTGTTTCAAAAACAAAGTGTCAGGGCACCTGGGTGGCTCAGTGGGGTAAGCATCTGCCTTTGGCTCAGGTCATGATCCTGAGGTCCTGGAATCAAGCCCCGCATTGGGCCCCCTGCTCAGGCAGGAGTCGGCTTCTCCCTCTCCCTCTGCTGTGCATGCTCTCTCTCTGTGTCAAATAAATAAATAAAACCTTAAATAAATAAAAATAAAAACAAAAGTTTGGGGTGCCTGGATGGTGCAGTCTATTAGACACCTACCTTGCACTCAGGTCACGATCTCCGGGTCCTGGGATGGAGCCCCATGTTGGGCACCTGCTCATCAGGGAATCTGCTTCTCCCTTTCCCTCTCTGCTCCTTCCCCCCCCACCCCCAACTGTGTTCTCTCCTTCTCAAATAAATAAATATAATTTTTTTAATTTAAAAAATGAAAACAAAAGATCACGTAGACCTAGAGGCTGGTCACAGGCGCCTCTGTGTCCCTGGAGTGAGAGGTGAAAGCCCAGAAAAAAAATACATTATTCAGCTCATAAACTGAAACAAAATTTCAGGATTCATCTATAGGCATCCAGGGTGTGGTGCCAAGCAACCGATGCTCGAAAATCCAGGGAAGGTGACATTCTAATCTTTCAGGCCGTGTCTGGTTTTTAGAATAGTCCAGAAGGCCTCCTGTGTCATAACATCCATATGGACATAACGTCCCTCGCATATTCAGAAATGGCTCAATGACTGGTTGGTTTTCATGTCTTAGAAATCTGTTTGGCCTTCTGAAGACACTGCTAAACCAGGCTCTGGCTCAGACTTTTGTCTCCATTTCTATCCATTTCTACTTTCAACCAGTGAGATTAGGGGCTGTCCTCTGGGCTGCTTAATTAAATGCTGTTTGTGAATATTTTCATTTTTCAAAACAGTAAAAAATCCACTTCCTTAAAAAAACATTGATATGGATGTACAGTACCTCCCAAAGATATTTCCAAGTCCTATTCTCAGTTTATATTTATCAAGTACTATTAAAAACATAGCGGTCGGGGCGCCTGGGTGGCTCAGTTGGTTGAGCGACTGTCTTTGGCTCAGGTCATGATCCTGGAGACCTGGGATCGAGTCCCACATTGGGCTCCCTGCTCTGCAGGAAGCCTGCTTCTCCCTCTCTCCCTCCCCCTGCTTGTGTTCCCTCTCTGGCTGTGTTTTTCTCTGTCAAATAAATAGAATCTTTAAAACAAACAAACAAACAAAAAAAAAAAACATAGCGGTGACGAACTTCATTTCCTTTCCCCAAATAAATGGGATTAATAGCCAAAAATTTCTAAGATGCCTCTTTCCTGACCTCTCACTGGCCTTAGTTTTGAGATACTTATATGTGGTGTGGATTTCAGTTTCTGGAAGAAGGTTTGCACGTCCGTACTCTGAAGGTTTCCGTGCAGAGAATATGGGTGTGAACATCAAGGGAAAGATGCCTTTCGGAGAAGGTCACTTGCCTGTGGCCCCCTGACCCAGCTTTTGAGAGTCCTCCCTGTTGTCCGCAGCCAAGAAAAGGGATTATCAAGGAATTGAAATAAGTAATTGGCAACTCATCTACTAACAACAGAACAGTAATGTTTCTGTTAACCCTTAAGCGACAGGGCCCCTAAATGTGGGCTTAGGTCTTAGATCATTAGACACCACTGGACACCGGACAGATCTATTAGACCCTGTCAGAGATAGTTAAGCACCATTCCTGAGACTCAGCCAGTGGACCAGCCTGTCCTTGAGGCCACGTCTTCCCACCTCCTTATTTAGTCACACGGAACGGTCACTTTTTCAGGAGATACAGAGCCTGCTCACTAACTGGAAGGGGCCAGACCTGACCAGCTATGGGGAGCTGGTGCTCGAAGGCACCTTCCGCATCCAGCGCGCCAAGAACGAGCGGACGCTCTTCCTCTTTGACAAGCTGCTGCTCATCACGAAGAAGAGAGATGACACGTTCACGTACAAAGCCCACATCCTGGTACGTGTGGGTGCCGGTCGTGGGCCAGGGCTTCGCTCTGTTCTCTCCCAAGTGGGCCTCACCCTCTCTCTGCCCTCCCGCTCAGTGTGGCAACCTCATGCTTGTGGAAGTGATTCCGAAGGAGCCACTCAGCTTCAGCGTCTTCCACTACAAGAACCCGAAGCTGCAGCACACAGTTCAGGTAAAAACCAGGCCCTCCTGTCCCTGCAGCGCTTGCTCTTGGAGAGCAGGAGCACCGTGGGCCGCCGGCCTTTCCAGAACCTTCTGGCCACACGGTGTATTTCCCACCTGGTCAGAGGGCTGTCAGAGGTTCTGAATCTTGTGATGGGGGAGGCATGAGTCATCTGACTGTCCACATTGCCTCCCGGCAGGCTAAGTCCCAGCAGGATAAACGCCTGTGGGTCCTGCACCTGAAGAGACTGATCCTGGAGAACCACGCAGCCAAGATCCCGGCTAAGGTAAGACAACACGCATGCAATCCACTCAAACAGTCCGGTACATTAAGAAGATTCACATATAGGGAGATTGTCAAAGGTGGTTGTTTTTTTTTTTCTTTTTAATATCTGTTAACTTATTTTAGAGAGAGAGAGCATGAGTAGGAGGAGAGGGGAATCCTCAGGGGGACTCCCCACTGAGCATGGAGTCAGAAATGGGGCTCCATCCTACGACGCTGAGATCATGACTTGAACCAAAACCAAGGGCCAGATGCTAAACTGACTGAGCCACCCAGGCGCCCCAAAGGTTTTTGTTGTTGTTGTTATTGTTATATTTTCTTTTGGGGATTGAGCAAAGAAATAGGAAAGGGCTATAAGAAAATCTCTAGAGAACTAGTAGAATACATTTGTGAGAAGTGTTCAGAGCTCCACTAAGCACGCATTGTGAAGAGAACTAGCTTAGGTTCTGTGGGCATGCTAGGGAAGGAAGATACTGACTCAACTGTGAAGGAATTTGTCAATGAGGTAGCTGGCCATATAAACAACAAACTGTTTGCTAAAGATGACAAATTAATAGAGGTATAAGCCAAGTGTTCTGGAAGGATAAGGTGTTCAGTTACAGTTGAAGGGGGAAAGGAAGACAATGCCTCTCACCTCAGTCTTGAAGGATGAGGAATATTTTTATCAAGTGGAGGAAGAGGAAAACCAGGCTGAGGGAACAGCATAAACAAAAAGAGATGTGAATGGGTGCATCCTGTTCACAGCCCACAGACGGCATGGTACCTCGGTGGAAGGGCTGAGTCCTCCGGAGACGGAGTCGGTGGTGAGGCTGGAGGAGAGGAAGGCAGTCTGCTGGGCTACGGAGGTCTTTGAAGGCACACGCCACAGGGTCTGATTATATGGGTGGTAGGAAAGTACTGAAGGTTGTGGAGGAAGGCGTTGGAAGGGGTTGGTCTTTCCTGTGTTCTGAGAATGTAGCTTTAGGGACAGGGTAATAAATGAGCTGAAGGAGTGACACTGGCAGGAAGAGAAGAATTAGCAAGCCACCACAGTAATCTAGAAAAGAGGTGAGGGGCACTTCCGGGGATCCCCGGCAACAGAGAGGGAGCAGATGCAAGAGCTCTCACCGAGGCTGAGGGAACGGTCTGTTGCCCACTGGGTGCATGAGGAGAGAGAGAGAAACAGGAGTCCAGGATGAGTCAGGGGTTGGGCCCAGGAGAAGGTGCTGAGCTCTGGGATAAGCTGCCAAGGGGAGGGACTGGTTGCATGGGAGTGAGGAGGAGCTCTCTCGGTGGCGTGTGTGGAGGCGAGTCAGCCCAGGTGGAAATTCAGGTCTTGGAAGCTGTATATCTGGAGGCTCTCTTGACACAGTCACTGAAGCCCTGAGCTTTGATAGGACTGCCCATAAATGTGTATAAAGGAAAGAACCCCTGGGAATCGCAACATCTCAGGATCTGCAAGCTGGTGAGGACTCAGGGACACCAGGGACACAGTAAGAAAACCAAAGGAGAAAAGTGTGGGAACAAAGGAAAGAAAGGTTCTCAAAGAGGAAGAGGGTAGGGGCGCCTGGGGGGCTTAGTTAGGTGACTTCCTTTGGCACAGGTCATGATCCTGGAGTCCTGGGATCAAGCCCTGCATCAGGGTGCCTGCTCAGCGGGAGGCCTGCTTCTCCCTCTCTCACCCCCTTTGCTTGTGTTCCCTATCTAGCCATGCTTCTCTCTGTGAAATAAATAAAATCTTTAAAAAAAAAATAAGAAGAGGGTAGCAATAGTCTCAGATGCTGCAGACATCACGACAGATTCAAACAGAAGCATAGAGATTCAGTTTGACAACTAAGAGAGGAGGGAGAGCTTGCAGGGCGTTGAAGGGAAACATGGAAATGAGAAGCAACAGACTGGATGCAGATTTCTTTAACAAAATGCAGAAAAGATGCAAGTGGTGGTTTGAGGAGGGGCAAGATCAGAGCAAGACACTTGGCATAGGTGAAGAACACCTTGTATGTGATGGGGCGGGGGAGAAGGGAAGGAGAGTGAAACAAGGGTGCTCTTTGGAACCCACCCTGGGGGCTGGGAGGGTAGGATCAGGAGCGCTGAGAGAGAGGGTAGTCTGGGAAGGTTGAAACCTCCCTCCCAGAGCTGGGAGAGAAGAAAGATGAGACAGAACAGAGAACCTTTGAGATGGACTTGAGTGAAGGTAAAGAATTCGATTTCCTTGGAGTTGGTGATGATGTCATGTGTCACATGGGGAGCCCCGGGTGGGTTTGGGCGCCTGAGGGAAAGCGGCAAGGCTCAGAACACTTGCTAAAGGAAATGGACTGGTCTTCAGGGATGACTACTGTAATTTGTTCATCCGAGACCTGAATGAGGTGGGTCACTATGAATCAGTATGCTGAGGTCATTTGGAAATCCGCCAGCAACTTGGAAACTTGTGTCAAGGAACCAGGGTGTAGGGAGAGGTGAGGCTCAGCAGAGCCATGAAATGGGAAGCTTAGCAGCATAGGGAATGGTGGGTGCCAATTGGCACTGGGATTGAGCATGGTCTCCAGGCTGTGGAGAGTGAAGCCAACAGAGAGAATAGGCATGACTTGCAGGACCGTTGGCTAGGATTCCAAAATCTGGCTCAGCAGGAGTTGGAAGGTGGGGAGATGGAAAAACAGAGGTCAGTAGTTGAAAGGGGGACTTTGAGAGTTCTGGGCACTGCTAGGGTCCAGGGGACCACTCTGATTGTGTGTTGCTGTTTTGGAGTAGAAGAAAGCCTCTCCGAGATAAAGCAGCTGGGAGCTAAGGGGAGGGTGGAAAATGGATTGTCCATGTGGATGGCGAAACCGTCCTTGCTGGGCTGGGGGAGGAGGGAAGTGGAGCTGAAGGTGGGAGGGTGGTCATGAGAATTGAACTGGGTGGGCGGGGTGGGGGGTGCTGATTAGGACCAGGGGCATCTATTTTGAGCAAGGGGCATCTATTTTGCTCTGTGTATTTTGAAAAGCCTCTGAAGCTTGTTCCCAAGGGCTGTCAGCCTTGATTTGGTGCCCAGGAAATGAATGTGCATAGGTATGTTTGAGCGAAGCATGAGTCTCATTTCATCAGGGTGTTGTGAGATGTGAGGTTACTCGGCAGAGAACTCATTGCATTTTCTTCATGGTTAGTTATCCGGCTGTTGGCCCTGTGCCCCGGAACGCCCTGAGCAATGACAAAGTGGCTTTGATAGGCCCCACCTATGGTTCACCTGTCTCATGGGAAAATCAAAGCTGCCAAAGATTCTGAAAGGCCATAACAAAACCAGACCAGCTTGTCCTCTTTCTCCCACACAAGACGTGTGTATTCCCGGCCGTTCTTTCTTTATGCATTAAGCTTCTTCATACAGTCACAACAGAATTGCACTCTTTTACCCAAATTCCCGACCCTTTTAGAATCTAAACATTATTTTTTTGGCTATGATGTCTTGAGCACACATACAGTGGGCTGACGACTTTATATTTTGCCCTCAGCAAAACACCTTCTGAGGAAGGTCTTACTCTCCCCATTCTAGTAAGTTCTCTGCCCAAGTTTATACAGCTCCTACATGACTGAGCCTGAGTCAGAGCCAGGTCTGTCTGGGTGCAGGGAGCAAGCCTGAGCCGCATTGCTCCCAGGGGCAATGAAAATACACTTATTTAGTATACTTGACCCACTATGATGTAATAATAATTTTCTGTTTTATTTAAGCAGGTTTATTATTAATTGAACTTTCACTTTTTTCTTCAAGACTTTTTCTTAAATCTTTTTCCCCAAAGCTTTCAAAATCTGTTTATTCCTAGTAAATAAAAGAAATGCATAACAGGGAATTTCTGTAAACATAAAAAAAAAGAAAAACAAACAAACAAACAAAACCAGTCTAACATGGTTACCTTGAACTGTTGGAAATTCATTTGTGTGACTTCCAACCTCCCTCCGGTCTTTCGATTCAGTGATGGTCCCTGGCTGACTCCTAGAGGAAAATGTGGGAATAGTGCTTTTCTGAAATTAAATGTCAAGATGGGGGGGTGGGGGCAGGGGGAGAAATATCAAGTTCTTAAAGTCTAAGTTTATAGATACCAGGAAACTTCTTGGAAATAGCCATTTTGTTTATTCAAATACATGATATATACACTCCCTCTCCTCTAGATTGAGAATAAAGATAAAAGTAGAGCCTTCTGCATCTTATATATTCACCTGGTTCTAGAAATGCACTTCACAGAAATTGAGCTCCCATCTGTGTTTGAAATTAAGTCCAGTAAGCGATCTCAAACTGACTGTATGATAAAAACATCAGCGTCATCAAAATCTAACCATTTGTTTTCTCAAACTTAAGGTGGTTGCATCTATATTTTGCTTTTTTTTTAACTGAATGTTACCAGTTAGCCTAAATATTTTTACTGCACTATCAGAGATTGTGGCAAAATACAATCAAATTATTTTTAAGGTGATTTTTGGCCCAATGTTTGTACGTTAAGTTACACGACCTTTGAACTATGAATATGACACAGGGGAGCGAGATAGGCTACTTAAAGCAATTTTTTTCCCCTCTTTGAATCCTCAGGCGACATGATTCATTGTTAGGGTTATTAACTATCTTTTTGTATTTCCCTAAATGTTAATACCATTGGCAGCAATAACAATTAAAAGAAGCCTCAAAGTATTAAAGTTATGAAGGTTGGGGTGGAGGGGAGAAGAAAGCCAGAGTTGAGGATTATCCGACCCAAGCCCTTGGCGGGCAGGTGGTAATTCCACGGGGTTGAGTGCCTGTCACGTGGGTCTACCAGCTGAACGGTGGGTCCTATCTTGCCTTTGTGGCTTCCTTCCAGAAGAGGGCTGTGAGCTTAGCTCTGGTGCCTCCATTATCCACTGGAGGGCACTCGTCTGTTTGAAGCCCTCGAAGTATGTGTTAATGCCTCAAAGAACTAGAGTTATTTAAAGCTTTTCATAAATCCCTTCTTCAGGTAGGATGTAGAAATAATATTGGTCTTCTGTATGATGACTGGTAATTTGCAAAAGAAACCAAATTATTTTTGGTTTAATTTAATTGCAATTAAAGCAATACTTTCTTTCTTTCAGGCCAAGCAAGCAATACTTGAAATGGATGCCATTCGTAAGTTTCATTCTCTTAGTACAATTTGAAATGTTCTTGTCTCCTTGCATCTATCATATTTTCTAACTTAGAGTTTATGAAAATGTCAGTTGTAAGAAAGGAGCAGCTCTCTATTCGCTGTGGTAACAAACAGAGCCGGCAGATGGTGTAGTCTCTTCCTAACACGTCAGCTTGCTCTGACGCTGATTTCGCCTGGTTTATCCGTAAGTAAGCTGACGGCTGGCCACATGTTTAGATCTCTGTATCAAGAATATAAGATGCGCAGTCAGGGTAAATTCTTACCCGGCTCCCCACCACCGCCAGAGATCCAGGTTCCACACACACTTCCCAGCACACCCCATCGGAGGGAAATCTATGTTGTTTACCTGCAAGAATCGTGCCAACAAGACAGTTAACAGTTTCCCTGATGCGGCACAAATTTCAAAATTACAGTGGCCCCACACGTGTGATTGTACCAGGCTTATGCAACAGGCAGAAAATAGAGGTGGAGTCTGTCCTACAAAATTAAACCCTCGTATCACGTTCCTGTTCTCTCCCAGATTAAATAGAATAAGAAGAGAAAACTTTTCCCTAGAGCCTTTGAGGACTCTTGCCCTAGGTGCGAACAAGCCCCACCCCCCCATGTCATGCACCACAGCCCTGAGAGATGACGTGGCGAGACCCCTACAAGAGGGCTAGGCTGGGGCCCGCTGCCCTGACTTCTTGAAAACCTACCGTTTTATTCAGGGGAAAGCTCCTTAAGATTTTTTTTTTTTTTTTTAATAAAAACACTCTAAAGAGAAGGCAAGGTCATAGATGATGAGCATTTTAGATTTAGGAGAAAAGGGAGAGGAAGACGGCAGTCTGAAGCTGTCGCCACCAAGTCCTCGTTCCCGGTCTCTGGGTGAGTTCGTGGACACCAGTAAGGTTCTATGAGTTCATAGAATGGTTTGGGTACCATGTCCTTTTCTTCCAGGCCCAAGACTAGGCCCGAGCAACCCAGCCTGGGAAAATCCCCTCATTTGCCCTGCCTTGACTTTGGACTTGGCTGGGCCTGAGCAGAGGAGGCCAGTCCACTGGGGCAAATGACCTCATTTATGTCACTTTGGCACTGGACAAACTTGTGGTCTTTACGACCCTCAGAACTCTCTGGAGCTTTGGACACCATTAAAGAACCTTAACCCTATTACAGCCACTTCCTAAAATCATTTAGCCTCAGGCTGCAAATGATCAGTGAAAGTGCTAGAGTACTTTAGGATTAGACCCAGTTTTCTTTTTCTTTTCTTTTCCTTTTTTTTTAAGTAAGCTTCATGCCCGACATGGAGCCCAGCAAGGGCCTTGAGCTCACAACCCTCAGATCAAGACCTGAACTGAGATCGAGTCTCATGCTTAACCAACTGAGATAACCAGGTACCCCTAGACCCAATTTTTTTTAATCTGAAGCCCATGTACCCATCAGGTAGAAAGACATAAACTGTGAAATTAAATGAAAATCCCGGGGTGCTTGGGTGGCTCACTTGGTTAAGCATCTGTCTTCAGCTCAGATCATCGTCCCGGGGTCCTGGGATCAAGTCCTGCATTGTGCTTCTTGCTCAGTTGGGAGCCTGGTTCCTGCTCTCAATCTGCTCCCCCCCACTCATTGTGTTCTCGTTCTCTCTCTCTCTCTCTCTCACTCTATCTCAAATAAATACAATTTTTAAAAATAAATAAAAATCCTTTTTCTGGTAAGAGAATGTAAAGTATTCATCAAATGTTCAAAAGAACAATGTCTGGAAAAATAGAGTCACCACACTGGAGGACATGATACGTAATCAACACCAGTTACAGGAAGGAGAGATTATGCCATGTCTGATGAAAAGGAATAAATCCATAACTAGCCAAAACAGGGTATACCCATCTGAGAAGTCACTGAACCCCTCTTTCTTACTGGTGTGTATGGTTATCTTTGCAGATTATCCTGGGTTCTGTTACAGTCCTGATGGGGAGACGAAAGCATCGTGTGGTTCTAAAGACGGGTCTGCTCCATATCGGCTGAGAAGGAAATCTGGTAAATAGGATGTTGCGATCAAACTTTGATAATCTGGGGGCACGTGGGTGGTTCTTTAAGTCTTTAACCATCTGCCTTCAGCTCAGGTCATGATCCTGGAGTCCCGGGATAGAGCCCCACATCAGGCTGCCTGCTCCGCAGGAGGCCTGCTTCTCCCTCTCTCATTCCCCCTGCTTGTGTTCCCTCTCTAGCTGTGTTTCTCTTTGTCAAATAAATAAGTAAAATCTTTAAAAATTTTAATAATCTGGGGAGACAGGTAATGAAAGATCCTTTCAGTCTGACCATCAGGCTTTCATTCAAAACAAAAAGTTTAGAATGAAAAGTTGTGTTCTAAACTCCCTATTTTCCGGGTAATATAAAGCACACCGATCAACTAATTTTGCTTTGCATAACATCTTACCACTAGCATGCAGGTACTTAAAAGCTGCTGACTAACACTGGGGGAAAATTGTGTCCTATAAATGACACATAAAAAAGATGATTCAAGCTTAAACTTGGAACACATGTTTGCTGAACCAGACTCCATGTAGTATTCTCTTATCCCTTAGATCTTTCTTTGA
>PITA01008795.1:48956-82116 GCA_004023965.1 Spilogale gracilis
ACTAACTGTCTAGGAAGGAGAGAGAAGGCTTCTCAGAGAGAAAACCTGGGGTAGAGTCTGGAGGCTGAGGATCCCACTGGGACAGGACTAGCACATGCAAAGGCCCTGAGACTTGAGCCAGCATACCTTAGATGAGACCTCCGTCGGCAGTTGCTCAGCCTGGCTGGAACATGGGATGGAGCTATGGGTGGAGGAGGAGGCGAGCAAGGTAAACCAGAAGGAGAAGCAGCTAGAGCTACGCGAGGTGCGAGCTTGATCCTGCGCGCTACGGAAGGGTTTTCAGCAATGAAATGTTTGCCTTTTAAAAAGACAGTTCTGCTCTGATGTGGAAACTGAAGTAGCTTCTTCATCTAGTCTGGGGGAGAGATGATAAAGGCCGGGATTAGGACAGCGGTGGTTGGGGGGCGAGGGAAAACTCGTTGTTGGGATCCCACAGGACTGTGATGGATGAAAACAGGAGAAACTCAGAATGATGTCCTGACAGCTAACTTGAGCAGGTAATGTCAGTGACAACCAGCATGAGAACCTGATTAAAGAACAGTTATGAAGGGAGACTGGTGAGTTTGAGGCATTAGAGGTCTGAGGCTTGGGAGAGGACTGGCTGAAGGATGTAAAACTGAACACTGTCACCTTATAGGTGGTACTTAAAGCTAAGGACATTGCTTTACTAGTTTTCGGGAGGGTCGTTTACTGTTCTGTGACCCCCTGATTGAGCAGCTTAAATTTTATCCTACAGCTTTGTCAGAGGGAATGTCTTACTGTTAAGAGTCTCTAAGTGATGGGGATTTAGGTATATTTGATTTTTTTTAAATTTCTAGAACTCAAATAATTTTCCTGTAAACTAATAATTCATTTATAAAGAAAAAAACCCTTTATTTGGTTTTATAAATGATGCTGGTCTTATTTTTTCTCCTAGAACCTTCGTCAAGATCACATAAAGTTTTGAAGACCAGTGGTAAGTCCTAACATAATTTTTCTTTTCTCATTCTTGCTGCTTTCCACTAAGTCAAACCATACAAAAACATAAACGCCAAATAAATTACAGATTGACAGATTCCATTAACTTCTGTAAGTCATAGTACCCTATTATATAATATAAAGCCAAATGATATAAAATGTTTGCCGTACAGATAACTGGCAGAAAAAAATTAATATCCCTATTATGTGAAGAAATACCACATGTCAGAGAGAAGAGACAAAGGACTCTTTTAAAAGGTAGAGCAGTGCCTGGTGGCTGAGTTCCAACTCTTGTTTCAGCTCAGGTCATGGTCTTATGGTCATGGAATTGAGCCCTGCATCAGGCTCATGCTCAGGATGGAGCCTGCTTCAGATTCTCTCTCTCTCTCTCTCTCTCTCTCTCTCTCTCTCTCTCTCTCTCTCAAATAAATAAATAGTTTTTAAAAAAGAATAATAAAAATAAAAGGCAGATAATATAATTGGGCAGTTTCCCAGAGAAAACACAAACCATCAATAAAATTTATAAATGGTCGGGGGCAGGGGGATGGGTGAGCCTGGTGGTGGGTATTGAGGGCTCGTATTGCGTGGAGCACTGGGTGTGGGGCAGTCACTATGAGTCTTGGAACACTGAAAAAATAAAATGATGTAATAAAAAAGAGACATATATAAACAAAATCATATTACATTAAAAGTAGTATAAACTGAGGGGGAAAAAATGGTCGGGAAGACCGAATGGTGCTATAAAAAGAGAGATGAGAGTGAGCTAGTAAAAGAGTTACCAGTGAAGAAGAAGGGGAAAAAAATGTATAAATGGTCATCCATGTTAGTAATCAGAAAAGTCAGACATTTGAAGGAGATAAATAGGGAGGGGAAAGCTATAAGCTCAACCAAAAAAATCTAGAAAAATGGGCACTCCAAAACGAACGGTGTCTAAATTTCTGCAACCTTTTTGGAGGGAAATTTGGAGCATTTAAATTTAAAATCCACATCTGCCCTTGACTCAGCAAGTTCACTTTTCTCACTTTGGTAGATTTCACAGTAGTACTTCCTATAAAGAAGTGCTCCCCCACAGGTGTGGCTAGATCTAATTGTGTGTGTGTGTGTGTGTGTGTGTGTGTGTGTGTGTGTGTGTTCCTTGCAGCATTGTAAGAGGGCAGCCCATATAATGCCCATCTAGTGGGAAAGAGTTAAATAAATTGTAGTACCTCCTGGAATGCTACATGGAATATTCTGCAGTTTTCAGAAAGAGTGGCGTGCCTCCTTGTCTGTGTCCATTCAGCAGGAAATGTAATGCTATATATTGCATCTTTGTTTTACAAACAAAACCCTGCTTTGTGCGGGGCTAGTCAGTGGGTACTGGAGCTGGGAAGAGGACCATCAAACTGCCGAGTATGATAAATTCCATGATGTGGGATTTGCAGAGAGGATTCGATCACTGTTTATTGTATATGCTTCCGTAATTAGACAGTGTTTAAAGGTGAGCACACATCATCGAGGTATCCACAAGGGCGTCTGTAAGGATGTGCCGTGTACAGGGCCCCCTTCTGGACCCACGTGGACTGCTCCTGAGCACGGCGCCAAGCTGACCCCCGGTGATAAATGCTGTCTGTGTCATTCAGGGAAAAGCAATCAAATGTTGAAAAATTAACAGAAGCATCGTCTTGTGTTTAAGTGATTCTCATGGCTTAGGGTGCATCTTTCAGATAATACATACTTGGGGAGAAAATCTTGAAACTTATTAACATGCATTGGTCTGTTCTCAGGGATTAAAAAAGGTACTTACACTCAGAAGTATGAAAGGTTTGGGTTGTTTTTGTTTTTTTTTTAACATTATACTACAGGATATATAATGAAGATAACTGAGAGGTATTTTCTGAGAGTTAGGTCTAAAAGGCCCAAAAGCCTCTCAGACTTCAGTTATTAACAAGTTTTAAAACCCTATAAAATGGGGGTACTTACCTATACACAGATATATTTTTAATCCTCAAAAATTCTTTTAAAACCCTTTTATTTTTCAGAAACAGCACAAGACATCCAAAAGGTAAGCATGATTACATTTCTTATTTTGAAATATTTACTTAGGCACACCTTATAGGTACCCTTATGTATCTCATCCCAGCCTATATGCCAAATGTAAAAATTATTTTACATTTTGAGATGGACTTAAGTAAGGACGCAGCCTTTTAACCTCTTCCCTCCCCCGGCTTCATTTCTCAGAACTAAGGCAACGATGTCTTCATCCCCCTCTCCCCCCACCTCTCACCTCAACAGCTGTAAGGTTATCTAGGATATAATACGTGCACCCCACTTTGCCACAAGACCCAGGCTCCTGCCTCCTGAATGTTGCCCGCTTCTCAAAGTATTAGCCTTTGGTCACAGAGATCCCCTTCTAAGGAGAATATCGCCCTGCCTCTGGTAGGAGAAGTATGATCCCGTGTCCTATAATGAAACTTCACTATATGAAGTTTGACTTTTCTTCCTCAGATAAAAGTTAAGAGAGGGGGCACAAAAATGGGATGCTCTGTTGGAAAATGTGTATCCATATGTATTCCCTCTGAAGAGTAGACATCATATCCTGACCTGAGTAAATGTCCAGTTGTCTACTGACCAGTTGTCTAAGTGAATAGCTCTTAGAGAGCTCTTAGGTGGTTTCTTGTCTAACGTCCTATACCTGTAAGGATGTGCTTATGAAACTCTCTCCCCCCAATTCCGCCACACCACTCCTTAGCACAGGACCCGAGTAACCCTGCTAATAACTCTGAATCTTTCCCATAAATCTAATACAATATCTAAAAATCAGCAATCTTACCTCAAAGTAACTTTCTTAAAATTAGAGCATGTGGATTTCTTTCAGGTGGTACATATTTTTGTTTGGAAGCTTTTGAAATGTATTAGTTGGTTATTGTCCTGAAAGAGAGCATGAGATTTTGATTTTTTTTAATCTGCATTGTTTTTATAAACAAACAATGCAGAAGGTGCCCAGATCTTTAAGGGAGCCAAACTAGGATCAGGGAACTAAGCACTGATCGGTACCAGGTGGGGGGAATCACTCCACCAGCCCTAAAGATGGAATCTCAAGAGGTTGTTGGAAACTTTCAACAACAGTGATCAAGCCAAGTCTCCAAATGGAGGTTACTAAACCTTATAGAATTTGAAGACAAGAAAGAAGTAAAGCAATGTATTTTTCCCTTAGTGGTAAAATTCCACAAATAAACCCAATGCAAGCAGAACAGATTCACTTATGGTTAAAGAGTTTATAACAGGAAAGATTTATTAATAATAGCTTCACGTTTCTCCCAGAATACATATTCCAAGGCCGTGTGTGTGTGTGTGTGTGTGTGTGTGTGTGTGTGTGTGTGTATACAGAGAAAAGGGAAGGAGGGACAGAGGAGAGGGAGCAAGAAAGAGGGGGGCAGTTAAGGTCATATACATGCTGTGGATTCAGACATGGATTCAAATCCATTTCTGTCAATCCTAAACTGTATGACTATAAGCAAGTTGGTAACCTTACCAAGACTTAATTTTCTAATTTACAGAATTATTATAAAGACTAAATGCAAACATAGGTTTTTAAAGTTCTTAGTACCAGGGTACCTGGCTGGCTCAGGTGGTGGAGCATGTGACTCTCAATCTCAGAGTTGTGAGTTTGAGCCCCACATTGGGTATAGAGATTGCTTAAAAATAAAATCTGAAAAGAAAAAAAATGTTTAGTACAGAATCTGGAAGAAAGCAAGTGCTCCACAAATGATAGCTATTATCATATTATTATTAATAGCCATAATGCTCAGCATCTAGAAAAATGGTGGGGGGAAATGTTCATCATGGCTTTAGTGAAACTGAGGTTTCTAAACCTTCTATGTTGTGCATAATCCACATACAGATTATTTCTCAATCTAAGAGCTTCTACAGTTCTCCTTAGGTGGTTTCTTGTTGATTCACTTGATGTAAAATATCAGTTTCCAAAGTCCTGCTATCTGCCTTTCAAGCAGTTGCCTTAAAAATATTTTTTTATATTAAAAATTCGGTTTTTCCAATTTCCTAAAATGTCTGGGAATCCTTCTGGGATGGATGATCTTAAGAAGGTATTACTTCTGGCTGTTCACAAAATCCTTTTGCTACACTCTCAATGTGTTTTGTCCTAATTTCATGAGTTAATACTAACTTGTTGTATTTTCTGAAATGTAGTTCCTGGGTGTCTATATTTTATAAACATGCTACCAATACAATCTGAGTAAGAAAAAGGGAGAGCTACTAAAGGTTAAAGAAAAAAATAGAGTCATAAATAAAATACAATACTATACATGTATATGTGAGTGTGTGTATCCGTATGTGTGCGTATTCATACATTCGTGGGCCTCAAATGGTCCACAGTTGGATCAGGTGAATAAAAGCAAAAGATGAAATGACTAGATTCTTTGTAGTTTCAAATTTTTATGGAAAAATAACAGGATGAAATTTTACTCTTACCCTTCCTACACTTCTCTTCCCTCCCTGATGGGCAGGAGGCAGACAGGTGGACAAGTAGAAAGATACATTGATAGGAAGTTATTCTAAGGCAACATGTATTCCAGTTTCATTGACAAGTGAGGAAAAATGCTAACTTAACATTTCTAATAGGTTACTATAGTGTTTGCGTCAGAAAATAGGTCCCCGATACTGATGAGTTTGAATTGGCCTTAACCCTTTCGACCCTTTGAAGCTAGTCCTTATACCTCCAGAGACAACAGAGGGCAATGCACTCCCTGTCGGCACAGTTGGCCTCCATCATAAAAGGTTCCAAGTTATCAAAGACCCCCTGGTTTTCTGATTAGAAATGGTTAATGTCACTCATATTTTATTTCCTAACAGGCACCTAAATATTACTTAATTAAATGTTTTTTGAAAGAAAGTAAAATGTTCATTAGTGGATTAATCCACTCAGTAGTGGATTAAATTACATGTGTGCAGCAAAGGTTCTTTGCCTAGAATCTATAAACCAAGGCAATGCCGGTTAGGTATGTGAAGGTCTGAGGATCAGAGGGAAAGCTTACGTAATGTGTGCAGTCGGATTACTGACAGAGGCTTCTGGTATACCAGAAAACACAATAAAACTCCTAGCAGTCAAGCCTCAAATAAAAACCAGATACAAAGGCCCTTGATACCTATATATGTTCATTTATAGAATGTAATTTACCAAGTGCACCTTGGAATTATTTGAAGTATTTAACAGTTTCCTGTATTTTGCTGATTCCCTGCCCTGGGATAAGGGATTTGGAGTCAGACTTTGTTTGCATCCTAGCCTTTCTGCTGACTGGGGAGAGCCTGGATTTCCTTACTGTGAAATGAGTACAATCATGTCTAATGCACAGAGTGATCATGAATGCTAAGTGTGGAGAACGTCTGCACATGGCCCCTTCTATTTCTAAGTAAATATCAGTTTCTGTCCTTTCTGCCCCTTTTGCAAAAAATCCAAAGTGCTTTTCAACTCAGTTAAAATCAATAACATTTACCGATCTTCCGCTTTAAGACTAGCGTAGTCCAGTGGGAGAGGCAATGTGTAAAGGCAGGGGAGTGTCATATGGGGTGTGTCTATGTCACTGCAGTTCAATCAGTATGCTTCTATCCACCTCAGGTTTCCAGAGCGGAAGGGTCTCCCCAGCGGACCTCAACGGGGCCCTCCCCCGCCCAAAGGAACAGCCCAGCGAGCAGTTCTGCCATTATCAGCGTGCTTCGAGGGGGAGGAGCCATCGGAAACATCTGGACGGACCACCAGATCAGACAAGCCTTGTTCCCGAGTCGTCGGTCCCCTCAGGAGAACGAGGATGATGAAGATGATTATCAGATGTTCGTGCCATCCTTCTCCTCCTCGGATCTGAACTCTTCCAGACTGTGTGAAGATACTGCTTCCAGCCGCCCTTGCAGCTGGCACATGGGACAGATTGAGCCCACAGAGACCGCCAGCTCTGGCCACCGGGTGGTCAGGCGGGCCAGCAGCGCTGGCGAGAGCAACACGTGTGCTCCTGAAATAAGAATTAGGGACAGTGGTGGCTCTCAGTACAGCCCCCGACGGGAACTGCAGAGTGACCCTAAAACAGAAGGGCAGGACGGAATGACACCCTTTGGGTCATCTATAGAGTTGACTATTGATGATATAGACCACGTCTATGATAACATAAGTTATGAGGACTTAAAACTAATGGTTGCTAAACGGGAAGAAGCTGAAGCTGCAACCCCCAGAACAGCCAGGGACTCTGTTCGCCCCAAGAGCACGCCAGAGCTCACCTTCTCAAAGAGGCAGCCTGGCCCCGAGAAGAGCTCTCTGCACACAGAGAGGGATGGAGCTCTCACAGGTGGCCGGGCACCGAACCAAAGCACACATGAACTCCAGATGGTTGAGGAAAACATCTACGACACCATAGGGCTCCCAGATCCGCCCTCCCTGGATTTCAAATGCAGCAGCCTGAAGCGTCCCAAGAGGAGCACCTTCTTAGGTCTGGAAGCCGACTTTGCCTGCTGTGACAGTCTGAGGCCCTTTGTTTCCCAGGACAGCCTCCAGTTCAGCGAGGACGAAACCCCTTACCCCCAGGGACCCTCCGATAATGACTATTTGAGTTTGCTCTATAACTCTTTCAGCTGTAACCTGTCCATAAGGGATAAAACTGTCTCTGATCAACTATCTGAAGAAGTCGACGAGATCTGGAATGACCTGGAAAATTACATCAAGAAAAACGAAGTCAAAGCTAGAGACCGGCTCCTCGCAGCCTTTCCTGTCAGCAAAGATGACATACCAGACCGGCTGCACTCCGAGAGCACCCCCGAGCTGGGCCGAGACGCGGCGCATTCCGTGTCTACCCTCTCGCTTCCTGAGGCTCGTGCTTTCCTCACGCCACTGAAGGACAAGCCTGGCAGAGCTAGCCGGACCAACTGCCCCTTTGAAGAGGACCTGATTTCTAAAGAAGGCTCCTTTCTGAGTCTTAACCAGCTGTCTCTGGCCAGTGAAACACCTCCCATGGAAAACCCCTATGAACTGGCCACCAGCAGTCTGTCCCAAGCAGACTTGGAAAACCCTGACCCTGGGGTGGATGCCACAGATAAGACGAAAAGCAGGGTTTTTCTGATGGCCAGGCAGTATAGTCAGAAGATCAAGAAGGCAAATCAGCTTTTAAAAGTGAGAAGCCCAGAGCTGGAGCAGCCCCTGGCCAGCCAGCAGCATAAATCCACACACAAAGACCTGGCGGCCATCTTAGAAGAAAAGAAGCAAGGGGGTCCCGCCATCGGTACGTTCCTTCACACTGCTCTCCCTCCTTCTTGAGAGTAGGATGTGAGGAAAGCTTTCAGGTTCTAAAAGTCCTTGAAACGGTGAGAACATTGCCAGTCAGATGCTCATTCTCTCAAACTGAGACCTCAGCCTCACTGACAAACTTCAACGAGGCCCTTCCTAATTCTTTTCCCAGTTTAGCTCACAGAGTCACCCAAATTGGAGCAAGATTCGGTCTTGGAGGGTTTTGTTGTTTGTGTAACATTGTCACTACCAGACGTGATGGTTTAAGGAGTTTTCTCTAATCTGAACTGTGAAAAATGGCAATCTGTTGAACTCGTGGCTGGTAGAACTTTTTCCCTGTGTGTCTCTGTGTTGGGGGGAGTTGTGGCTCATGTCTACTTTGAAGATTTGGAAGCACATGGAATAGGGTCACTCTAGAATCCAAGCGAACATGCTCACTATCCTAACAGATGAAAAGGAGTCTTTTCCCACTTTCTAAAAACGGGTCACACTATATCCTTAGGCGTTTTCTCACTTATTTCTCTTATCAGTTGACTTTTTTTTAATAGTTGTCATAAAAGAGCCAGTGTCATGCATTTACTATCTCTTTTGGTCTTCTTGGGGAGCTTCCAAAAAATGTGATTCTTTTGGTCAAGCCTCCTTTGTGGGGCAGAAAAGTAGGATCTCATGTATGACATTGATATGATTAGGGCTAAAGATTTGACTTCTTTCTCTGGTATAAAAAAGTACAGAGACAAAACTTGACACCGAGACCCCGCTCTCCATTGAAGAACCCAGGAGCGAATGAGATACATGATTGTCATGGGAAGGAGAAACCCCAGGGCCCTGGCTCTCACCTAAGGAGCTTTTCACCTCTAGACCCAGAGAAATTTCTGGGGTTAAGCCCTGGAATCTGCAATTTTAAATCAATGTGGCCTTTTGATCCTAATTTAAGAATCCCTGGCCTAGATTTTCTGACAGAGGACCACCTTGGTATCAAATGAGAAGAAGCCTTTCTCCAGTTAAAAGTAAAGCCCGATGGCTCAATATTGAGGCACATTGAGACAGGGAGCAGGATGGTGACATGACTTGTTGGGCCAGATTGATGCCACTAGCGCCCTTTCTCTGAGACTCATCTTGATCTCTGTGAAAACCAGAGAGTAAGAAGGAGATATCCAAATCCTAAATGAAGCCATGAGTTACAAGTTACATGACAAGGATCTAGAGGGAATTTTTCTCAGTTTGGGAGATTTAATAATTGTCTAAAGCTTTACTCTTTTTCTAGACCTACCCCTACAGGAAAGTTCCCTATCAAGTAGGGAAGGTAAGCACTGAAATTTGCCACCTGAAGAACTTGACATGCTCTCTTGAGTTGTTCTTTTTAAATAAAGGTGAAAAGTGAATTTCGTATGAATATAAGAGGCCACATGGCATATATTTTTCTCCTTGCAAGAATATGCTTGAATTAATTTGTGTCCCTTTTCCAGCACCAGTGTCGCTAAGCTGTTTTGTTGTTACCCATGGAAAATGTGACTGAGTTCTGGTTGGAAAGGAGTATTTGGGAGGATAGATGGAAATAGTGGTATGAGGGCCAATGTAACCACCCATTGAACCTGGGCTAGAGAGAGAAGAGAATAGCGTTTCTGATGATGAAGGATTATGCCAGCAGACTGTTGTTTCAAGAGTGGTAATCCCCTGAGCCAGGTTGTTTTGAATATGGACTGTCCATTAAAATGCAGAACTCAAACCTCCAATGCTGAATCATTAGGGCTTACAACCACCTTGAGTAGTCTTCTTTTTTACCCACCTTTTAAGTATCCATAGCTGACCCTTTGGGGTTTTCTTTTGCTTCTTTTTACCTTTGGTTTGTTCTCCTTTTGGTGTTGCCCACTGATGTCTTCTTGGGATCCCATGGGATCTTTTCTCAGCTCCTCCTCTGGGTCCTTTCTTGACATGGTGGGTTACTACTGACATTCTCCCCAATCAAGAGGAGGAGATCTCTCCAAAGTCATCTTCTGAGAGTGGGGTCTCCCCGACTATCTGGCAGGAGCATGTCCCTAGGGCCTGCCATCTCTCGGACCTGAGGAACCTTCCATCTGGGTGGATCGAGACCACTTCCTGTGCCCACTAGGCTTTCAATCAGTTGACATGATGACTCCTTTTCTCTCTCTTGTTTATCTGGGCACAGGACATCGTAATCGAACGGACCGATTCTCCAGACTTCTTCGTATGGGCCTTGCTACTTTACCAGGAGCTTGCTCTCGGTGTTGTACGGAAGGAGGAACGCCCTATTCACCTGCTGAAACTCTCGAGCACCTTTAGTGAACTCTCTGGCGGGGGTCTGCAGGCCCTGGGTCAGATTTCTGCCTCTAAGTCACCCATCCAGGTCTAGTTACTCCCATCGTCCAGGGCCTGTTGTAGTATGCCGACATTCTTGTTCAGTCAGACCTCCCTCCTGGTAGTCTTTGAGGCCAATGAGGTCTTTGGGTTCCCTTTTTTGGTGATGTTTTACATGGGGGAACACTCTATACAGACTTGAGGGATTTTCCCTTTTGTGTAGGGAAGGCAAAATCACATTTTATGCTTTGGTCTACGTTTCAAATAGCATCAGAAGCTTTGATTTTAGTCCTCTGTCTTGAAAACAGTTTTTCTCATACTTTTCTCAGCAAGGATCACTTTCAGTTTTTAATCTGGAATCTTAAGATCACCACACTTTTAGACTTCCAAAAGAGAAATAAACCAGAGACAGCCCCGAGGTTGTCACATAATGATAATATACGTATTGTATAAAGGGTATTAATGTCAGAACTGGGATGATGGGGAACTTTGATCCACCTGACTAATACTAAGGTTTTTAGACTGGAGATATCTTCTTGGGCTTGCTATGTCCTGCACATCTGGTAAAGAAAGCCAATGACAGCTGTTGCTTTGGAAGCATTCTCTTGCTCACACTGCCATCAAACAAGTCATAGAATGCCAAGCTGAGACAAAGAAAAATCCCTAAAACTTAGATAGACACTATATATCATCTCCTGGTGAGATACTTTTTATTCCAAATTAATAAGTGGTCAACTTTTTATTATCCAGAGATAAACTATGCCCATATGGTTATCTATGGGAAGCATTTGAATCAAAGGCTACTTTCCTGCTTCCTCTTCTTTTTGGCTATGCCCCTGATTCTCTAGGCTGCCTGTCACTCTCTGTGGTATGGTCTAAGGGAAATCACATCCGTTTTTTAACAGTATGCTTAAAATAAAAGGAGGAAGTCCAGAAATTGTCTGAATAAGTAGTTCTTGAGACCAATTTGCATCTAGAATTATGTTTGGTGCTCTGTGCAGACTGTTCTCCAAGAGTAAATTCTTGTGGACTAGCGGGAATGATCAACTAGCCCATGTAATAAAATGAGCGATACGAGATTGTGTGCGTGTTTGCATCAAGCCCATGCATGTGTGTGCAGCCAATAGCTAAATATTATGGTCCATACTAAGTACATAAGATTTCAGAGAAGAGAAATGGGTTAGAAAATGATTCATGGAAAGGGTAGGGCTTATAGAGGGTCTTCAGCGGTAAATAGGATTTGATTAAGCAAAGAAGAAGAGTCTGATTAGGAAGAAAGAGGCATGGGAAATACTGTGGATATTTTGAGTAATACATGGTTTCAGATCATCTGGGCTATTGTCTAAAGTCAAAAGTTAATTGTTCATACACGACTCTATGGTTAAACTTTGGTACTGAAATAGTTGAACAAAATGTTTTAATCCGCTCTCATTGCTTTCCCCAAAATTGTCACCTTATTGGAAACTTGTGAAAATTCAGAGCCTTCCTGACTTAGTTGTGGGATCATGTTCAGGGCCATTGTATAGATGAGAATGGTTTGGGCAGGACTAGTTGATGTTGAGATGGGACTGCTAATCGGTAACTCCGTCTCAAGGTCCAGCTGCCTTTGTTTGGGCTTCACAGTTAATGGAACATTATAGATTTCAGAATGGCTAACATGGACACTTTGGTGTTCATGTAGACTTTCAATCTCTTAAGGGGTTGCCAAATTTAATTGATATGGAGAATCTTTACTATGCCATTTAAGGAATAAAAGCTCAAGATTTTTTTTACTAGAAATTCTAAACTAATATTCTCTGTTCTTCCAAGGAATTTGGACTTGAAAACCTGAAGGATCTGAATATAGGCTCTAGGAGAGGTTAAACAGATGATTTACCCTGATTCGGGGGATTTGTGAGGCAAACAATTTGAGAAGGTTGCAATTAAATGCATACAGAATAACAGCAAGTGTCTTCTGTCCTCATAGAAGAGAGTCGAAAGAAATGGCAGAAACTCAACTAAATTTTTTATTTAAGTTCAAGGAATAATTTACTAACAATAGGTCACTAAAAATATAAATAGCTTAAGAAAAAAGTGCGTATCACTTGCTGGTCATCATATCTGGGAGAGATCTCTTTTGTAGAGACTGTGTAGATGTGGTCTGGACAATTTATAGGATGCATGGAATTCTTTGGTTCTAGAGCGGTCATGTGGATACCCGGATTGGGGTGATGGTGTGAGGGTGGGGAACAGCTCTTGAAATTGACACCTCTGGGCTCTGCCTCTTAAATCATTCCTGGCCCAAGAGAGTATTTTATCCATAGCATGGTTCTATTAATGTCTTTAGAAATGTGTGTATACTCCAACATGGAGCAGAGAGGAGAATAGCCTCATAGTTGAATTTGAAGTGGCAATGGCTTTCATGGACATAACAGTCAAATCCTGTTCTGGATAAATATTAGAGGGCATTACATTATTAATTATACACACAGATGATTCATTGTTAATACCTTGGGGGCACAGACTTGAGTGCCTGGTTTCTTGGGGATGGGAAAGAAGATGTGGCTCAGTCAGAACACATGGTTTTGAAATCCTGGAAGGGAGGGCCTCCTGTAGACACTGGTTTTCCAGATAGTGGCAGTGGGTGGGAGTACAGGACCAGCCCCCAGGAGCAGACTCTTCTGGGAATCCTTGTCTGAGAGCGCTTAAGACTAGTGAGAAGCTGGGGGCAGCCACTGCTTGGTGGACTGTGTCATCTTCCTTTTACTGACTACTTGAGTTAATTGTCATTGGCCAGCATTTAGGTGCTGACCTTATTATTTTTATGATGCCTATTTTTTTTTAAGCACTGACACAATTTCATGCTTATAAAGAACACTAGAAATTTTCATTACAAACAATGAACAGTTTGCAGACCTAAAATAATCCAGAATTCGATCCAATTAAATGAACCTGTAGGTAACCTTTTTTTTTTTTTTTTACCTTTTTATGCTTTATTAAATTATGGATTATTTTATTAGCTTACATTGCTTAGTATTCAGTGATGACTTATCCTCAAATGTAAAGGTTCTATTTAAATTTTTAAAACCTGTCTGTTAGGATGTTAGATTTTATTTATTTATTTTTGATCTTTGCATGTGGAACGAGTCCTCTGTATGTTTATTGTTTCCATATTTGCCTTCCAGGTGCCAGGATTGCTGAGTATTCCCAACTGTATGACCAGATTGTATTCAGAGAGACTCCCTTCAAGACTCAGAAGGATGGCTGGGCCAGCCCCCACGAACCCTGCAGCCGCAGGTACACGCCACCTTCCCAGGTGCAGCAGAGCAGTGAGGATTGGTTTTTGCATTCAACCTACAGTAACGGAGAATTAGTGGATTTCTGTCCCCGACCAGAGCCAGACTTGAAGTCAAAACAGCCCACTTTAGAGATCAATACAAAAGACATTCCAAGACAGCTGTCCACGGCTTGCTCTGTGCCTTCTCTTCAATCCTCTGACCCTCTGCTGGGCTCCTTGCAGAGACACAGCGTGATCGTCAGTCAGCCCAACAAAGAGAACTCTTTTCAGGGCCATCTTTACAACTCTTTGGGTCGGAAGGGCCTCAGCGCTAAATGTCAGCCTTACAGCAGGTCCCAGTCCTCTTCCTCAATCTTGATAAACAAGTCGGTGGACTCCATCAGCTACCCTGAGGAGGAGGGGAGGAAACCGCTGCTGTCTTCACACAAAAGCTCAAGGTGTGGGAGTCACCAGGACCTGCTGCCGGACATGGCTGACTCATGTCAGCAGGGCACCGAGAAACACTCCGATCTCACACTCCGAGACTCACAGAAGGTTCTGGTAGTAAACAGAAATGCACCCTTAAATGCCCAAAGAGCGACACAGAACTATTTCTCCAATTTCAAAGAGACTGAAGGAGACGAAGATGACTATGTGGAAATCAAGTCAGAAGAAGATGAGTGGGAGGTAGAGCTCTCCCAGGGCTGGAGAAGGAAACCTGACCCAGGGGTCACAGAGGCTGACTCTTCAGACAAGGCCTGCAGCATCACCACCTCTTACTCTTTGAACAGTCCGGGCACTCCAAAAAAGCCAGTAAGCGACAAGCTGGGGATGTCCCCCTATCTGGCGTCATACAGCGACCCGGACAAACTAAATGACTATCTCTGGAGGGGACCGTCTCCCAACCAGCAAAATATTGTCCAGTCACTGAGGGAAAAATTTCAGTGTCTCAGTTCGAGCAGCTTTGCCTGAGGCTCTTCTGAGGAGTTGCCCGAGTCAACATCTAGGGAGGCTGCTGAGGAACAGATACCGAGGGGTGTTCTCTATGTACCTGACTGGGGCCATTTTGCAATACCCCATGAGTGTCAACCATGCTCTCTTCCCCAGCACAATGTTGAGAAACAGCTGCCAAGCCAGCCAGGATCGTAGGGTCTAGCCAGTGTCCACATCTCCCGGGGTGTCTTCCTGACATGGTCTGTCTTCATGTTTCATGTAAGTCAATCTCACTTGAAAATTTTTAGGCTTTTTTTTTTTTTTTTTTAACATGGCGGCCATGATAGTTTCTCCCGGATCCTGGCAAGTGCCCAAAGTCTAAGAAACACAATAGTCCTCTCCCTATCATTCAGAAGCCACAAGTAGTTGGATTCTAGGACCCAAAGGCAGCAAGGAGGCTTTTCCACATGTTTTAAAAAGGAAGGGAAACTAAAGCTATGTAGGGGATTATGCTTATTACACCTGGCATTTTGGTTACATTTGGGACAAGACAGTAGAATCACGTAAGCGAGAGATCTCTGGTTGGAGTATAAGAGCACACTGCCCGTCCTACTCTGCATCAGTTAGCCCTACGTCTGTTCACTCAATCGTAGGAATCGGGTAGCTGTGGGACACCAGAGGGAGCAAGCCTGCAAAGATCTTTACCTATATTCCTGGACACGTTCTGGAGAATGTGCTGCTTATCGTGTTTATTTTTGATTGCTGGAGTAAAATGAATGATTTCCTCCAGTGCTCAAAGGAAACTACGAGCAAGAACATGCAAATTGACTTAATCTTAGAAAGGATGGGGACAACTTGCTGATCTCATATTACAGTGGAAGGCAGGGGTGGGAATAGGAACTCTTTGTGCAATATTTTTGTGCGTATCTCTAATCAACACCAAGAAAACTATGAGCTAAAATAAAACACTTTAGGGCCACCTTTTCCAGAGTGGTTTTTCATGTGTACTTCCCTGAGTTTTGTACCTCGGATGAATGACCTGATCCCAGCCTTGAGGATGTCACTCGCTGCCATGAAATTTATTTTCTAGACTCAACATAAAATAGGGGCCTTTTCTCCTTGTTTTAAGACACATGAAAGAAAAGAATCTTTGGCTACTAAGCTCTGACTAATACCATCTTTGATGTTGTCATTACAGTCTTCAAATAGTGGTCCGTTGTGATAATCATAGACTAATCTAAGGCTTTATGGAAGGGAACAGAAAATCAAAAGCAAAGCCTTGTGAGTGAAAAGCAAAAAAAATCAAAGAAGCAAAAGAGAAAAGTGGAGTTGCTATTTTATAAAAATGTTCTGTTTTATGGGAAGACTCCGGTCAATGCAACAAGGATGGTTTCTCAAACGAGAATTTACAGCTTTACATTCTAGAACCCCTTCCCCAATGGCCTCAGTTTTCATTTATATCTGTGTAGGAAAGGGGATCTGGGCTTTCTATTTGAAGGCAAGCTCTGATTTCAATTGGCGACCTCTAACCATAATTCTTTTCCTCTCCTTAAAGTCCTATGCCTCTCTTAACCATGAAACATCAGATGTGACCATCCTTATTTTAAATACGGGTACCTTTGGCACTCATTCTTCCTTTTAAATAACAAAAAGAACCCAAGTTTTGCTTCTCCATACACTTCTTTCTTCTAGTAGCTTATCAAACCAAGTCCATGTTGAATGGCATGGTTCTAGAAACATTCCTGCTTTCACTGCCTTTCTTTAAACTTGATACAAGTTTTCAAGAGTAAGAGTATCAGAAAAGATAAGCCCTGTAGGAAAGTATGTTCTTAGACTTGCTAGAGGTATTCACAAGTAGGTTTGCAAAACAAAGTTACCTGATTTTTTTTCTGTCCTAAGAATGGAGGTTCCTATTTTTGCCTTTTAGTCTGTATGACCCCCAGTTCTATATTGTCCATATATTAGTGTGGTGTCTTATCCTCAGAAATTACTAATTCATCACACCAGTGTCTTGTTGCACAGCAATTGATGTCGCCTATAGGTGGATGTCTTGCTGGATAAAGTGTCTTGTGTGGTTATCTTTAGATTCTAGGACGAATCTTTGGCTCCATAGACCACTTCTGTCAGCCAGGATACAGATTTTGGGAGCTCTGTGTACCTGTATAACCATGTTTGTATTTTTCCTCCAAGTTACCAGTTAAATGCTTTTGTTTAAGATAGTTTCTTTTGGAGGTGGGGTAAGATTGTATATAACTGGGGGGAAAAGTTATGTGTACGTAAAAGTATGTCAAGTTCTTATTAGGTCTCTGTACTGAAGGTTCAATTTTTTTTTTAAGTTCACTTTTCACCTACTCTTTGTGCAAAAAAATACATCTAGGAAAAGATAGTTTAAATATTGTATATAAGATAATGAAAGTTAGTAATGCTCATTATTTAATAAAGTTTGTAAAGTACAAAGTAAATTATAGTGTGAATTAGTGTGTTTGTTCTAGGAACGTCAAGATTTTTCCAAACTATATCGAGTTGTAATTCTGTGTCTTGTCTTTGAGCCATGGAGACAGTGGTTCAGGGTCAATGATGATACACCCTGTTTCAGTGATAGCATATTTTCTGTGTCTTTGGATTACTATTAAAATACTGAATTTTGGGGTACCTGGTGGCTCAGTTGGTTGGGCGACTGCCTTCGGCTCAGGGCATGATCCCGGAGACCCGGGATTGAGTCCCACATCGGTCTCCCTGCTCGGCGGGAAGCCTGCTTCTCCCTCTCTCACTTCCACTGCTTGTGTTCCCTCTCTGGCTGTTTTCTCTGTCAAATAAATACATAAAATCTTTAAAAAAAAATACTGAATTTAGTGTCTGGGATGATACATGTTTTCTTAAGAGGTGACTAAGTTAGATCAATCATTAGATTGTACTTTTCTTTTTACTTTATCATAACAGAAGACATCTTTTCAAATATTTCATTATTGAATAAAAAAAATTAAAACTTTGAGGATACGAATTAAGATGTGTTTTTTTTTGGGGGGGTAACTTCATGTTCCCAATTTTTTTAACAAAAATTTTACAAAGAACAGAAGCATGTTAATATAAATTGGTAATTACAGACCATTTTTTAAGCAATTCTATTTCCAAATATAAGCATAATAACCTACCCAACGTAACAAAAATGTACATTGCCTTTCTTTATACAGAGAAAAATAACTTTTAAATTTTTCTTGAGAGTGTTTTAAAGCAGAGAACTTCTAAACCTCACACTGAGGATCCACAGACTTACCTTACTTTTCTGCCCCGCAGTTGAAAGTAGGTGGGGTTTTCTGTAAGTTATGGAAAGTCACTTTATTTTTTGTTAAGATTTTACTTATTAGATAGAGTGAGCAAGAGAGCACAAGCAAGGGGAGCGACAGTGGGAGAGGAAGAAACAGGCTCTCTGCTGAGCAGGAGCCCAATATGGCTTGATCCCAGGACCTTAGGATCACAACCAGAGCCAAAGGCAGATGTTTAACCACCTGAGCCACCCAGGTGCCCCTTGGAAAGTCAGTTTATTTATTTGTTTGTTTGTTTGTTTTGAAGATTTTATTTATTTATTTGACAGAGAGAAACACACACACAACAAAAGAGGGAACACAGGCAGAGTGAGACAGGGAGAAGCAGGCTTCCTGCCAAGCTGGGAGCCCAAAATGGGATTCAATCCCAGAACCCTGGGATCATGACCCGAGCTGAAGGCAGATGCTTAATGACTGAGCCACTCAGGCACCCTGGAAGGTCAATTTAGAGAAGCAAATGATAGTAGAAAAACCATGCCCTGTGTAAATTCCAATATAAGTCCTCAGGGGGAGGCAGAAAACTCTTAAAAATCAGGTTTGTAATGAACTATAAACATATAGACATGAATATTTATTAACATCTGTAAGTTTTCTTCTGTTAAAAAGAATTTTCTTGGGGCACCTGAATGGCTCAGAGGGTTAAACCTCTGCCTTCGGTTCAGGTCATGATCTCAGGGTCCTGGGATCGAGGCCCCCCGTCAGGCTCTCTGCTCAGGAGGGAGCCTGCTTCCTCCTCTCTCTGTCTGCCTCTCTGCCTACTTGTGATCTCTTTCTGTGTGTCAAATAAATAAATGAAATCTTTAAAAAAAAAAAAAAGAATTTTCTTAATCTCTATTTTGAAGAGCAAATTAAGACTTGAAGATCTCTTTCAGATGCCTGGGGGGCTCAGTCAGGTGAGCATCTGACTCTGGATTTTTGGCTCAGGTCATGATCTCAGGGTCCTGCGATTGAATCCCTCATCATGTCACATTGGCTCCTTGCTCATCGAATCACTTGCTTTTCCCTCTGCCTCTGCCTGCTGCTCCCCCTGCTTGTGTTCTCTCTCTGTCTCTTTCTCTCTCTCTGTCAAATAAATAACTCTTTGAAAAAAAATTTTTTTAGAGATTTATTTGAGAGAGTGCATATGAGCCAGGGAAGGGGTGGGGGGGGGAGAGGGAGAGAGAATCCTTAAGCTGAAAACTGGCTGAGCTCAGAGGCCAAAAAAAACCTCTTTTATAGGCAATCGTGTTTCTTTTTGGAAGAATATTCTAAAATTTAGCACGTGACTCATTTGACCCCTTGAGATGGAAATATTTGTACCAGCTCTGTACAGTGCCTGACAATTTGTCAGTGTTGCCTAAATATTTAATGATTGAATAGAGTAAAAAACTTGTTTGAGCACAAAGTATGAGAAAAACATTCAAATCAGAGACACAAAGGGAAGAACAATGGGGACTGCATTGCTTTTTAAAATTCACAGCAGCCCCCCTCAGAAATCCAACATCTTAGAATTTCTCTTGAGTGGGTTGGAGAAAAGCCTGTAGACCCCTTTTCCATCTCTTGCTGAAAGATTCCAGGCAAATTTACTCTGTGTGATTTCCAGTAACGTTTCAACTAAGAATCTTCATGGTTATGGGTAAGACAGGTGATCAGGCCCCCTCTTTAAAATTCCTTTTAGACAAAACACCTTTCCCAAGAACTGGTTATTAGGACAGCAAAGAAAAACCAAGAGCGCAGCGGTGGGATTGAAGTCAGGTGAGGTAGAGGGGAGGGCCCAACATGCCGAGATGTTTTGGTGCCAAAAGACAAATTTGCCTATTTGACCACAGTGGCGCTTGCCCACGAACAAAATCCACTCTAGGGAAAACAGTAAAGCTTCACTGTCCTACCCACGGCTTAGACCCCATGCACTGCACGACAGGGAGAAAAGAAACAAGCAGTTCCACTTCATTAGTTCTAAAGCCATGTTTATTCAGCTGAATTTCAAAGAACAAGGCATGGATGGTGAGCAGATCATCTGCCCTGTGGGGGCAAATACAAGCTCCCAAATGTCCTTGTGTTTGAATGGCTGCATGGAGCTCTCCCTGTGGTCCTCATACAGCCGTTCATGAAAGGACCTCGGACCAGATGCGGAACCTGGCTTGCACATTTTTAAAATGTTTTAACATGAAAATCCCAATTCCCGGCTTCTTTAAATGAAGAAGAAAAAAAATAAATCTGGCCTGTTTGGGCCTGGACTCTGGCGAGGCAACTCTGTGAGATTTGAGGGAATCTAAGGGAGAAATCACCTGCAAACATGGTGACTAGTTCCAACCTCTGGGGAGACTGCTCTTTGTTCTCCATTTTAGACTTCATCAGCCAGTGTAAAGCAGCCATGGGGCCCTGGCATGCAGATGTTGCAAATACAAAGTAAAGGCTCTTAACATAAAATAAAAAGTATCATAGAGGGGCGCCTGGGTGGCTCAGCCAGTTAAGCATCTGCCTTGGGCTCAGGTCTTGATCTCAGGGTCCTGGGATGGAGGCCTGCATCGGGCTCTCTGCTCAGCGGGGAGGCTGCTTCTCTCTCTCCTTCTGCCCCTCCCCCCTGCTCATGTGTGTGCACAAGCTCTCTCTCTTTCAAATAAATAAAATCTCTATTGAAAAAACATGTCGTAGAAAGTCTGTACTTATTGCTGTTTGTTTTTTGGGGGAGGTTTGAGAGCAAGCGAGAGAGAACAAGTCAGGGAGAGTGGTAGAGGGAGAAGCAGACTCCCCACTGAGGGGAAACCCAACATGCGACTCAATCCCAGGACCCCAGGATCATGACCTGAGCTGAAGACAGATGCTTAACCCACTGAGCCACCCAGGCACCCCTGTACTTCTTGCTTCTCTGGGGGAAATTTTATAGCTGGTCGACTTCACTTAGTATATGTCATCCGCCTGGCCTCCGGAAGCCTCAGGTTTGTGAGGTTAAATGTTCTCCATCCCATTCTTGTCTAATATGAACCCAATATTTAAACTGTGTGGTTTATACTGTTCGTAACTGCAGCTTAGACTTCCTTCCTGAGTGCAAAGATTTTTCCCCACAGGACATCTCCGTGTGAGTTGTCACTTTCCCCAGTGTGTACTCCTTCACACTAACTCTGAACTCCTTCTCTGGTTGGTGCTTGTGTTCTTGGGCTGCTCCAACAGCTTCCGGCCTGGCCACCTGGCCGCTGTCCTCACCACTTCCAGACTTGTTCACCTCTGTCCTTCTGATCGTAGCCAGCATAACGTTTTGACACACGAACAGAATCAAGTCCTCTGCTAAGCCCTCCAAAATATTTCTCTGCCTTCATAGGAGCTGCTCCCTTTGCTTGCACTGCCCTTCCCCTACCATCCGGGGAAAAGCTTCCATGGTCATCAACACTCAGCTCAATAAGTACTGTCAACAAAACTGACTAGCCAGAACTGTGCCAGAGCTGGAATATTCCTCAGCTTGCAAGCTGAAGGTTAACCTAAAGCACATTCATGGCCGCTGGCAGAAGATAGGAGATTCCTCTGTCAGAGATAAAGGGCGTGATTACTCCCAGCACAATAGGTATGAGCTTCACGTTTGCAGCGGTTCCGCCTTGCTCCTCCAAGGCCCTGTGGGCGATGCAGTCACCCAGGTCCATACTGCACACGCCATGGGCTTCTCTCATAGCTGGGGGATCCTGGACTTAGGGAATCCTCAGTCACAGGGGCACTGGGTGGCTCTTGGCTTGAGCTCAGGTCGTGATCTCAGGGTCGGGGGATCGAGCCCCACATAGGGCTCTGTGCTTGACAGGGAATCTTTTCGAGATTCTCTCTCTGTCTCCCTCTGCCCCTCCCCCTGCTCCTGTTCTCCCTCTCTTTCTCTAAAATAGGTAAATAAATCCTTAAAAAAAAAAAAAAGGAATCCTCAGTTGTAAAGGGCTCCTAGCAAATCTGTCCCATCTTTGCACCTGGAGGGAGTCGTTATCTTTACTCTCTGGACGATAAACGTATCTGTCTGCTGTCCCAAAGGGAGATACTGTATCTTCCAAAGCTACACTAATATCCTTGCAGTGGCAGCCTGGAATAAGACGAATACAAAATAAAAGACATACATAGAGAATTGTCTCAGAACGATGATACAACTCCATGGCATAGAAAAAAAATTTTTTTATTTCTCCAATATTGTTAAGGATAGAGAAAGATGGTTACTACTAACCGAATGAGAATATAAGTTGGTATAAATTTTTCAGAAAAGAATTTGGCAATGCAGATCAATAATATCATAAATTCATCTTTGACCCAGAAATATACATCTAAGAATTTATTCAAAGAATAGCATCAGCTGCAGTTCAGGCTCTAGGTATCAAGTGTCAAGTAATAATTTCGACTTTACAGGCCAGTGTCGGTGTGGCTCACTCCCCGAGCGCTTCCAATGAGCTGCACTAAATTCAGAGCTTCTCTCTCTGTGTCCAAGCAAATCATTCAAGATTCGGTAGTCCCTCCTGCAAGACCAAAGTCTCTTCGTCCATCCAAGGTTCGAATTCCCATGGAAGTGCAATCTGTCCTGATCCTTGGAAAGTCCAAGCCTTGCTACGCTTTTAACCTTCCTGATACATTCAGGTCTGTCTCTTTGGCATCTGGACCACTGTGCGCCGTTTCCCTCCCAGGCCACGCTCCTCCCACCATGTTTCCTTGTTCACACCCCAGTCTTACTTTTTCCTAAACCACCTCTCACAGCTGCCATTCTTCCTGTATCTTTTCCTTCTGTGCTTCAGTTCTGTGCTTCAACACCTCTATATCCTCATCTTTTAAATTAAATAGTCCCTTTAATTCAATTCTCTAAAATTTAGCTCTTCCTTCAGGACCCTGATCCTCCGAAGGCTATCTTAGGGGGAGGCTGTTCCTTTTCCTACAGTCCAACACCTCTCGTGCTGGAGAAGGAGTCCACACTTTCTCTCACTCCAGACTGGCTCATACACACAGTTCCTTCCACTCTGAACACTTGTTTCCAGCACTGTCCTTCTCTTAGTTTGACTCCTAAGTCACCTTTAAGTATTACCTTCAGGCATCATCTTCAGGAAGCTTTTTATGACTCTCTAGGTCTAGGAAGGTGCCTCTTTTTTTTCTTTCTTTCTTTCTTTCTTTTTTATTTGACGAGAGAGAGATCACAAGTAGGCAGAGAGGCAGGGAGAGAGAGAGGAGGAAACTGGCTCCCTGCCAAGCAGAGAGCCCGACCCGGTCTTCGATCCCAGGACCCTGATATCATGACCTGAGCCGAAGGCAGAAATTTTAACCCACCTTTTTTTTCTTTTTTAAGAAAAGGAGCCCCCCCTTTTTTTTCCTCTTTTTTAAGATTTTGTCTATTTAAGAGAGAGAGAGAGAGAGAGAGAGAGAGAGAGAACAAGCAGGGAGAGCAGCAGAGGAAGAGGGAGGAACAGACTCCCAGCTGAGCAGGGAGCCCAATGCAGGGCTCAATCCCAGGACTCCAGGATCATGATCTGAGCCAAAGGCAGATGCTTAACCAACTGAGCCACCTCGGAGCCCGGGAAGGTGCCTCTTTGTTGTAATCTTAAAAGACTCTAAACTATCATACTTCTAACTTTTTATTCACATGTCTGTGTTCTTGGGGATACCCGTGTACAGTAAACTCAGTGAGACCAAGGCTGTGTTTTTCTTGCTCATAGTTGACTCATTAACTACGTGCCTAGCATAGAGCAAATGGACTCTCATGCTATATACATAAATATTATTTTAATTTCAAATACATAGTCCTTATGCTGAAAATGAAATTTCTTCGACTTATGCCCAAACATTATCTCAAAGTACACCGAAACAATCTGCATCCACTAGGGGAAGAACATTAGTGAGTGAATTTTTAAAGGCTTCAACGTAATGGAGTCATTTCCTTTGCTCAAAGTTGACATTTTGTTAAGCAGACTAATATATATTTGAGATTTGGGTAAATGGATTCATATGTCAATATGAGATAATGATCCCTATGAAACAAATCTGGGAATATGAAGGAACCTAAGTTTATTTTCGTAAATCTTTCTCCCTTTCCTATTGGTTGGTCTGGCAAGTGTGTAGTATGAGCATGCAAGAACCCAAATCCCTTTTTTCTGGAATGTGAGCACCTTAGACTCAGGCTGTGTTGTCTATAGGGTCAGGCCCATAAGGCAGTGAAAATGAGCAGAAGACAAGGCCTCCACATCATCCACATCAGGACTCAAAGAGGTCAAGTCTAACATTTTAACTGGCTTGATTAGCGTAGGCACTTGTTGTCTGAGACCTTTTAAAGACATTTTTAAAAATTACATACCATGTGCCTAGGATGCTCAGTCAGTTAAGCATCTGCCTTCAGCTCAGGTCATGATCTCAGGGTCCTGGGAATGAGCCCCACATCAGTGGGGCTCCATGGGGAGTCTGCCCCCTCCCCCAAGCTGATGTTTGATCACGTGTGCTCTCTCTCAAAGAAATAAACAAAATCTTTAAAAATCACATATTAAAGTCACAAGCATAATAGATCTTAATTAAATATCAACTATTGTTTAAAAAAATTATGTGCTATTAAGTGGTCCTACATGTCACATACATAATGTCCCACCCTTATTTTTTCCCACTATTTCAAAGTAGAATAGGAAATCTAACTCCTTTAATAGCATTTATTATAACTCATGATTCTCTGATTCAAAAAATCTTTTATTACCTTAATGTTAAAAATAGCAACTCATGGGGCTCTTGGGTGGCTCAGTTGGTTGGGCATCTGCCTTCAGCTCAGGTCCCAGGGTCCTGGGATCAAGGGTCCTGGGATCAAGTCCTCCATCAGGCTCCCTGCTCAGTGGAAACCTGTTGCTCATGCTGCTTTTGCGCTCTCTCTCTGACAAATAAATAAATAAAATCTAAAAACAATACACACACATATAAAAAAAAGAAAGAAAAAATAACAACTCATTTTCACCTACAATTAAGATTAGAAAGTAGAATACTAGTTCAGGTAAAAAACCAATGTGCCTCTAGGTATGGGACATTATTACACTTGAACGTGTCATCTACTTCAAAGATGTAGAGTATCACCTTAGAAGTGTGGATTCCCATGGGCTTCCGCTGATGACTGAGAACATCTTCAAAGTACTTTATTCAAAATGGCTTTGCAGGAGTGCCTGGGTGGCTCAGTCGATTGAGCAGCTACCTTAGGCTTGGGTCATGATCCCAGCATCCTGAGATCGAGTCCCCCACTGGGCTCCCTGCTCACTGGGAGCATGTTTCTCCCTCTTCCTCTGCCTGCTGTTCCCCCTACTTGTGCTCTTTCTCTCTCTCTGTCAAATAAATAAAGTTTTTTAAAAAAAGGCTTTGCAGTACATATAGATAGTCTAAATTATTTCAATATCAGGGATTTCCAATAACAAGTTAGTTTTGTGGTTCCTCATTAGTTTGGCGTAGATGTGATCTCTTTAACTTAATCTTTTCTATTAAAATTTTTCATTCATACAGATTATTTAATTAAACATTGAGAAGTCTTCCTTGGAAATTACTGTGCCACATGGTGCCATGGAATTAAAAAATGCTATAATTTCTTTGCCAATCAGGATGATCAGGAGGGTTGTTCTTTTATATGAAGATGTGTTATTGACCACTTCTTTGTCCTGTACTGTTTCTCAGTTTAACTAACAATTACATCATATGCTCCCTGCTCAGTGGGGAGCCTGCTTCTCCATCTCCTTCTCCCCTCTCCCCCACTCATGTTCTCTCTTGCATGCTCTGCTCTCTTTCTCAAATAAATACTCTCTTTTTGGTTAAATATTTTATTTATTTATTTGATATGGGGGGGGGGCACAAGCCGGGAGGGGGAGGGGCAGAGGGAGAGGGAGAAGCAGGCTCCCCGCTGAGCAGGGACCCTGATGTGGGACTCCATCCCAGGACCCTGGGATCATGACCTGAGCTGAAGGCAGATGCTTAACCAACTAAGTCACCCAGGCACCCCTAAAAAAATCTTTTTTAAAAAAGTGTACAATTCAATGATTTTCAGAATATTTATGAACTTGTGCCACCATTACCACCATTAATCTTAGAACATTTTCATCAACTGTACCCATTAACTCTCACCTCCCCATTCCCCCTACTAGCTATGGGCAACCACTAATGTATTTTCTGTCTCTACAGTTTTGCCTATTCTGGACATTTCTTCTAATTAGGATCATACAATATATGGTCTCCACTAGAACTTTAAATATCACTATGGTCAGCAGGTGGAATAGCTAATTGTCACTACTATGGCAGAGTTACTACTATTGGAACTTCTTGAGACCAGAGACTGGGTGATTTTTTAAAAGACTTTATTTTTTTAAAAGCAGTTTTAGATTCAAACCAAAATTAAGAGGAAGATGCAGAGATTTCTCATATACTCCCCATGGACTGGGTGATTTTCATCTTGGTGACCAGTAGTCCATGGTCACTAGTGTCCAGTGGATGTCTGCTAAATGAATGGCCACCAATTTACAATGAGACAAGCATCCAAAGGGTTTTATGACCTGCACAAGACCATTACTGGCAGTAGGTGAATGGACCCCTCAAGTCTTCTTTCCAATATTCATATGCTCGTGCAAGGTATAATTTCTGTGATTTTGTTTCCTCCCGTATAAAATGGTAGTAATACCCACCTCACAGGGCTGTGGCAACGTTAGCTATTCCTCTACCCTACAAAGTCAAATTGTGTTAAATGAGGCCTTCACCGTACAATGAAAACTGCAGATCACAGTATAAGATTAAGAACATGGCTAGGGGTGCATGGGTGGCTCAGTCAGTTGGGTGTCTCCCTTCAGCTCAGGTCATGATCCTGGAGTCCCGGGTTCAAGGCTGGAATCGGCCTAGGTGCTCAGCAGGAGTCTGCTTCTCCCTCTCCCTCTGCTCCTCCCCCTGCTCATGCTCTCTCTCTTTCAAATAAATAAATGGGATTTTAAAAAAAATTAAGAACATGATCATTTGACTCAAGCAAACCTTCAGCTCTGTCAATTATACAACTGACCTCTTTGTAACCATTTCCCTCGGGGGGGTTCAAAGTCAGGACAATATTCAACACATTACAGACACTCTCTGACTTATGACTGTTCAACTTACAATTTTCCCCCTTTACAATGGGTGAAAGCAATAAGCATTCAGCAGGAACTGAACTGCAACCAATTTTTCTCTGTTTCTGGGCTATTAATACTCAGCAGTTTACTCTCCCCATTCTGGGCACTTTTGTAGCCAGAGGGGGCTCCCAGTCTGCCACGTGGTCACAGGGGTAAACAACCTACATACCGACAACCAAGCTATACCCATATAAGCACTCTTTTTTCCACTCTTAGCACCATGTTCAATAAATTACATGAGCTATTCAACACTTTATTATAAAACAGACTTTATGTTAGATGATTTTGCCCAACTATAGCTACAGTAAGTGTTCTGAGCACATTTAAGATTGACTAGGCTAACCTGTGATGTTCCGTAGGTTAGGTGTATTCAATGCATTTTCAGTTTCCATAGTTTCAATTTAGGGTCGATTTCTCAAAAGACCATCAAGACTCCAGAGAGATCTGTGCATTGCTTAGGATTAAATAGAAGTCACTCCAGCACTTTGTACAGGGCTCAGCTACTGGAAAACCCCTCTTTGTAGCCTGCACTAGTTTTATTCCCGCTTTACTTGGGAATTACAATCCTGCTAAGACTATAAACAAAATAGCGATCAGTTCATATTAATTGGGAAGGCAGGTGAGGTTCACAAAGATTAAGAGATTAACTCGCCCAAGGCTACAAGTCAGCCTCTGAACTTCAAGACCCACACATCCATCACGGCTAGAGCAGCTCCAGCCTAAAAAATCCAAGCCTGAGTATCCAAACCCGAGGCATAGCCAAGTGGCCTTCAAGGAAGCAAACTCCCACCTGCAACGAGGTTTTGTCGGCATCCTCGGCAAAAGGGGAGGAAGTACGCTGTCTGGGCTGGACCGGAGCCCATCCTGATACCCACCCCCGGGATCCTCATCGCTCGTCACCCTTCCAGCAGCACTGTAGAGCCAGAAAGCCTGCCTCCGACAGCCGGGCACCAGTAGGACCAGCCCCGCGTCGTCCCGCCGGCCCCCGCCCCCTCGACGTCACGGCCTCTAGGTGCAGTGCCCCCTAGGGGCTCCCCGCTCCCGCTGAGGAGGAAGGTCCTGGTCCTTCCTGCCACTGGCCCGTTACCCGCTCCGCCACCCCCCGAGGAGCCTGACGCCGCCGCCTCTCCGTGCTCCGCAGCCCCATCTCCGCCTGGACAGAGGACCCGTCTCGCCCGGGTCGCCCCGCCTCGCCGGTCTCGCCTGCGCCCCCCGCGCCATGAGCGCGCGCCTGCCGATCTTCCTGCGCGGGCTCCGCCGTCCGCCGCAGCCCCCGGGCCCGCCGCTCCGCCTCCGAGCGCCCTGTCGCGCCAGCAGCGGCGGCGGCGGTGGCTGTGGCGGCGGGGAGGGCTTGCTCGGGCAGCGGCGGCTGCGGGACGCCCAGGTCGGGAGCAGCCGCGGCCAGGGCAGCCAGGCGCCCCCGGCGCGGGACTCGCTGGTCAGGTGAGTGTCGGGAGCTCGCCGCCGCTCCGGGGCCGGATGGCGGCGGCCGGAGACGCAGGAGGTGGGGCGTCCGGGGCGCTCAGGTCTCGGCGAGGTCCGGGGTTGGGGGGCACCCCCGCGGGTGTTTCGCTGGGCTCCGGCTCGGGAGTGCTTGGTGCTTATTTGTTAGGGGCGCCCGGCGGCTAGCGGGGGGCGGGGAGGGGCGGGGGACGGTAGCCCCCGGGCCCGTCCTGGACGGGGATCGAGCGGGCGCGGGCATCCCCGGCGGGTGCCGCGCCCCTAGCCCGCGTGCCCCGCTCCACGTGCGCCACCCCGGCCGGCTGTGATGCAACGGCGCCGGGCGCCGCGGGCGGGAAAGGGGCGGTGCGGCGGAGGGCGGGAGCGGGGAGGAGGAGAAGGGGGGGCGGGGAGGAGGAGGGGCGGGGCGGAGCCGGGGACGAGCCGCCAGCCCCGGGAAGAGATGCCCGCGGGAGCTCGGAGCAGCGGCCTAGGCCCGGCGCCCGCGCCTACCTGCGCGGTCCTCGGTGTTCGGCGACGCCGCAGCCTCCTGCGGGTGGGAAGGCGTGCTTTCTTCAGTTACATAATCATCTTCTGAGCGCGTTAACGTGCAGCCGCGCCCACCTGACAAAAGGCGGAATGTGGCCGAGGAGTCCGGCCCATTCGTGCCCCCCCATGGTGGCAACGGCGGGCGGCGTCACCGGTGCAGCTGCCTATAGAAAGTTCTCGCCCGACCCGACCCAGAAGTGAATTGTGGGAGTTCTGGGCCCCGCCTTTCCCACCAGAGAGCCACTTGCGCCTCTCCTCCCCCGCCTGCACCCCTTCTTTGCCCCTCAGTGGGAGAGAGGGCAGGAAGAGCCTTAAATGGTCCTTCCTGGAGGAGTGGGTTCATTGGGCAACTAAAGCCAAGGAGCGAAGCACTGGGGACAAACGTGGGGGTGCCCGGGAAGCCCTTGCCTGCCTCTTCATTCCTAAGGAGGATTCCCGGTTCCAGGTGGCCATGTCACTGAGTAGGCTGTTCTCTTTCCTTCTGTCCCTCCTTGTAAAAGTAATTGCCTTTACCTCCTGTTTCCAAAGCCTTTTATGATTTGGCCCATGACTCTAAGGAGCCTTCTGCTTAGTTTATCTTGTCTTCTTTCGGAATGCTGGAGTTACTTCAAGCCTCTTCGGGTCACTAAAATTTCACCAGGGTACAGCTGAGCTCACCTTAGTGAGTTAGGGTTTGAATACAGTGTGGAGGCAGAAACCACCACCCCATCGCCCTCTGAAATGGGTAGCTCTCTCGGCTGCCCGAAACCGTTTGTACGTTTGTTGGCTGTCTCCCTCTACCTCCTTGGAATGAAAGCTCTGTGGGGCCAGGGGCCTTGTCTCTTGCTCACTGCTAGATCCTTCCTGCTGGAAAGAGTGCCGTGTGTAGGCTGGACACTTGCGATGTGATGGGTGAATGCATCACTCAAGACTCGTGTCCATTTGTGGATTGTATTCCTGAGTGTTCTTTTCACTGCCTGACTTAGAGATGAGCAGAGTGGTCAGTCGGGGGCCTGGGTCAGGATCCAGCTGGCACTGGGTAGGGGTCTCAATTCCCGCAGTGCTCCAGTGAGGGAATGGTAGTCTACCTCACAGGGTTATGGAGACAAAGGCAAGAGGGAAAATGTACAAAATGCGTAATTCAGGAACTGTCATAGCAAGACCTCCACTAATATTGGCTATTATTTATTATTATTATTTTTTAGAGCATTTTAAGCCAGGAATTAGTTCCGCCAAGGACTAGATAGTAAATAGTTTAGGTTTTGCAGGCCAATAAGCAAAATAGAAGCTATTAATTATGTAGGCACTTTTATGTGAGAAAAAATTTTTCACAGTTTTTATTGATAAAAGCCAATTTTACTTATGGATATTGACACTTGAATTTCCTATAATATTCACATGCTACAAAATGTTATTATTTTGATGTTTCTAACCATTTAAAGGTGCAAAGGCTATACTTAACCTGGTGTGTCTAAGTTTGCTAGTGCTCCTGTTCTAAACTAAGAGGAGAAAGTATTGTACATGAATTACTGCTTCTTAGGATTATTGTTAAGGGATAGGTGCTTTGCTTTACAATGTGACTCTAGTACTTACTAGGTGTGAGAATTGGGGCAAGTGACAAATAAGCTCCCTCAAAAGCACGGTGACCTCTCATTTCCACAAGTAACCCCCAATATTTCCATCAAGTCATGGAAGGGCTGTTTTAGAAAATGAACTGAATTCTGGTTGTTGTCTGACACCTGTCCATTGATCTCTGGTACAATCAAGAGAACTCTAACATTAAAACTTACAAAATGGGTGTCAGGAATTTAAGGAAAACCCCAGGGACAAAAGTGATAGGGGTTTTCGAAAAATGACTCATCACTAACACCCTTGATAACACAGGGTGATATTGTGTGTTTTGGGGGGTGGGTGGGAAGAAACTGCCATCAAGGACACTTGCATCAAAAAATTCACTCAGGGGGTACCTGACTGGCTTAGTCCCAAATGCATGGGACTCTTGATCTTGGAGTCATGAGATCAAGCCCCATGTTGGGTTTAGAGATTACTTAAGCATACTTTTCAAAAAGTCACTTCGAAGAGTCCTATTCTGAATGGGAAGAAGTTTTAGGAATATTTCAGTTTGGCAAACTTTATGCTTATTTGAGTGGCTTATGGCAAACAAAATATCTGTGTCTAAATCAGTCTTCAAAATTCTTTTAGGGGCACCTGGGTGGCTCAGTGGATTAAAGCCTCTGCCTTCGGCTCAGATCTGTCATGATCTCAGGGTCCTGGGATTTAGGCCCAACATCGGGCTCTCTGCTCATCAGGGAGCCTGCTTCCCCCTCTCTCTGCCTGCTTCTCTGCCTACCTGTGGTCTATCTGTCTGTCACATAAATAAATAAAATCTTAAAATATATACATACAAAAAATTCTTTTAGTACTTACAGAATACACAATCTGTGGAGAAAAGATTGTGACACAGGTTGACTGCCAGCTTGTTTTTCTTCCTTAGTGGTTTGTAAAACAGTGGTATGTCTTTCCTTCTCTGTCTGAAATTGGGTGAAACTGCAGATAAGATGAAAGCTCCCAGATCAGGCCTGTGCACAAGGAGGAAACAGGCTAGGCTGCTCTGAAAGTGTTGTGAACCTTACTGTCCTGAGGGAGACAGACAGGGAAAGGAGCACGGTGACCCTAGGGTACCTGCTCCCTCCTGCAGCTCTGGGCGAAAGGGTTAGCCAGCAAGAGGGAAGAGGGGCCAGGGTGCCGCTACGTCTTCCTCTTAGCTGCACGTTCCTTCCCTCCTCTGGCCAGTGCTCACAACCTGTTGGCCAGCAGTTAGTGTCATGAGCCCATCAAGCTACAGGTGAAACGGGGAACTGTGCTCTCTAGTCGGATGCCGGGTACAGCTCACGCTCTGAATTCAGTTAAAGAGGAAAAATGAGTGGGAAGTATTTGTAGAAAGTACTGGATCATCCCAGCCATCTCAGTTGTATCAGTTCTACTGTTACTACTGTATTGAATGTATCCACTCAGTTACCAGGGCTGTAGGTTTATTAAGCTGCTCTGGCTGGTGCTTTCAGCCTGGGCTGCTTCTCAGAATACTGACGGCTGTCTTTGGAAGACGCTTTTTTGGGAATTTTAACCCTATGTGTGCACTGGTACCTCTTTTGCCTTTCAAATAAAGCAGCGCTGCGGTCAGGGATGTACTTAAATTGGTAGTTTTAAATAACCTTACCTGCTGCCTCTGAGACTCTCGTGTGGCCGCAGCTAGCTGGGAGGGAGACTGAGAAATGAGGTCGTTGTCCCAGCGGACTTCTGCCCAGTGGACACGTTATTTCCCAGCCAAAGAAAGACCGACGTGTCCGTGGAGTCAGTGGTGTACAATTTGGGCTCCGTGTGCGAGAGCACCTGCCTCCCGAGGCAACAGGTTCAGCTACTCGCCGCTGACAAAATCCAGGACAGAGAGACAAGGGGTGAAACAAGAAGGAAATTTATTTCAGTGAGGCCAGCACCCGGAAGATAGTGGCCTAACCTCTCCAAGACTGTCTCCCGAGTGCTGGGAGTACTTCTGGGTTTGTATAAGGAAAATGTGGGACTGAGGTTGGTGAGCACAGGCAGGTGTGTGGTAAAGGTTGGGCCATTGTCTTGGGGTCAATCATGGGTGGGGTCTTGCTGGCGGGGGGGCTCTCCTTACTGCTTGAGGGGGTAGTTTGCATTCCCCCAGTCTAGGGATGCTTTGCCTTCCAAGGCTTTGGCCTGAGTTAAGAGATAAGCTGGAAAGAAGAATATCATCAGTTAGAAAGTTAAAGGTCAAAATGGAGGTAATTGAAGTCTTTTCCAGTAGTAGATACTTTAATCTACTAATTACATTATTATAAATTCAACAGTCTTCTTCAGTAATCAAGTTAATTTTGGTTACACTTGGCAACCTGGCTGGAGGGTCGCAGTCTTTCTAGCTGGAAATTGACAAGGCAGCTTTTCTTCCAGGAGTGAGAAAATCTCTGATTAGAAACATTTATGCTACATTTTAGATTTATTGAGTGGGGGGGGGACTGCTTTCATCTGCCTTTGCTTGTCACTG